>JAHZMV010005361.1:0-19224 GCA_027743765.1 Coecobrya sp. COE2 | reverse complement strand
AAAAGGTTTCTTTGCCACATTACCCATTTCAAAGAAAATCGTACTGGTTTGAAAGGAAGCATAACAAATCAGGTATGGAATTTGGACGGCCCTCACAAATGTATATGGTTCATCCATTTTTGGGAATTCAAATGGAGGCCATACCAGGCCTGGAGAATATTACAATTTTCCAAAATAATTGGTTTACAACAACAACTTTGAGTAATAATCAAACTAAATTTGTGGCTGATCACTGTATCGGGAATAAAGTTATATTTCCGGGAGCGGCATTCCTAGAAATGATTTTATCTGCGGGGAGATTACCCATACAATCGGAAAACGGGGCTGGATATTCCGTGAAAGATTTCAGAATACATGCACCCCTTCTTGTAGAGGAATCAAGCCAAAAAAGGATTCAATGCGTGGTTAACACAGAATCGAGAAAAACTTCTGTATACTCAGTACCGTCAGGAGACCAACTAGAAATGTCTGGGTTTTCCTGGCGACTACACGCTACCGCGGAAATATGCACTGAGGAATACCTGGAAGAATTCACATCCCTGGATATAGCCACCTTCAAGGATAATGAATCCATTTCCGTAACCGAGTTTTACGATAAGATAAACCAGCTGGGCCTAACATTTGGGGAAAGTTTCAAATCCCTAAAAAATTTCACGAGGAATCCAGAAGGATATATATTGGCTGAAGTGACAGCTTCGGCAGAAAACCAGACAGCATTTTTATGCCATCCTATTCTAATTGACGGGATGATTCAAGCATTTATGGCAATCCGAAACCCGGATCTGAATCGTCTCCATATTCCGGTAAAAATTAGAAAATTTTCTTTACTGTCAGCAGAAGCTCTTGCTTCAGATAAATGGTACATCTGTTGCAAAAATGGAAGCTCATCAGTCTACCTACTGAACCACTCAGGAAAAGTGTTGGCTGTAATGGAAAGCCCCGAGCTGATTGCAACCTCAGTGCAGTCTGTTCTAAATTCTGCTGAAAGCCAAGGTACCCGCGGAAACAAGCCTGTGGATAACCACCTATTTGATCTTACCTGGCAACCCAGCAAATTCTACCAAATGCAAAAATATTCGGACGACCAAAATTATGATGATGCCACATCAAAAATATCAGAGATGGAAAAAGAGCTAAAAAGTATGAACTCGTATTCCGAGCAGGAGTCAAAACTCAACCAAGACGTAAATAGACTATGTTACTTGTACGTGGTCAAGATGCTTTTTGATCTGGAATGGAATCCGAAACAAAACCCGGAATCCCTAAATCTACCCGAATTAGGAATACCTCCTGGTTTGATTCCAGCCTTTAACCATTACATGACATATCTGAAAAATGACAAGATTCCTTACAAAAATGTGGAACAAGTAGAAAAGGAAATTGAAGAAATCTCGGCCTTGGCCACAATAAAAGATTACGCAGCCATGGAAACAATTCACTCCTCTGGTATAAATCTTGCTGCAATTCTAACCGGAAATATGAATATCCATAAGATGTTATTCGGAGAAAAGAATTTGGCTACCCATTACTATCAAACAACACGATTTCTCTCGTCTGCGCCCCAAGTCGAAAAATTTACCCGACTTCTGGTGTCCCTTGCTTGGAACGAGCGTGGAGAAAACAAGGTCTTAAGAATCCTTGAACTTGGCGCGGGCACGGGAATGTTTACCCAGAAGCTGGTGCCCGCATTGAATGAAATGGGAGTCCAATTTGAGTACCATTTTACCGATATTTCCCCCACATTATTGACCAAGGCTGCATCAGACCTGTTATCAGAAGAAGATCGGAAATGTTGTCAATTCAAAATATTTAATTTGGAAGTGGATCCCTTAAAACAGGGATTTCCACCGGGATATTTTGACTTTGTTATAGCCCTGGATGTGCTTCACGCCACAAGAGATTTGAGAAAAACTTTGGCAAATATTTCAATGGTGACTAGACACGGTGGGAGAATAATTTTGGGGGAAACTGAAAAACCAATTTGGGAGGCGGATGTAGCCTTTGGCGCTTTAGAAGGATATTGGTTGTTTGAGGATGCCATTAGAAAGGGACATTGTACAGTGGACAGCCCGACGTGGTTAAGGATTTTGAAGGAAAATGGATTTGGTGGTGATCAGTCAAGCATTTTACATTGCGAGGGGCAAATGTCAACGATTTCCGCAAGAAAAACGGGAAATACGACACCAAAGAAGATGGAGAAAACATGGGCCATTTTTCATATTGGGAAGGAAGATGCTAAGCTGAAGGAATTAAAACAAAAGCTGGAGAATGAAACAGGGCGACGGGTTAATCTGGTTGGGTTGGAGACTGGTATACTTAGCGGAAGAGAATTACAGGAAAATATTGGGAGTTACTTGGACAAGATGAGGGATAAGTTGGAAGGCATTTTAATGTGGGCATTGGGGGATGATGAGGGGATGACCCCAAGGGATGTTCTGGAACCGATGCTGTATATTTCGCAATATTTGTTGCAGGCAAAAATTAAGATTTTACCTAGATTTCTCTTGGTGACGAAAGGGTGCTGGCAAGTTAATGATGGGGATGAAATGGGGGAGCAAGGAGCTATATATGCAATGGCCTGTGGCTTCATGAGAAATGTGAGGGTGGAACTCCCAGGAATAATGTCAAAGTCGGTGGACATTGAAAGGGGAACGGAAGGGGATGAGATGGTAAGGCAGTTGATGACTGAAATGTGGCTGGATGAAAACGAGATTGATGTGGCGTACAGGGATGGAGTTCGATTGCTGAGGAGGATGATGGAGAAAAACCTGCGGTCAAAGCCTTTACAAATTCCCGAGGATCCAGAAAAAGAATTTCACATTGAATTGCCCAAATCTAAATTAATAAAAGATTTGAGATTTGCCGAGATGGAAAACGTATCCTTGCCTAGGCAACATCAGGTCAAAGTGGAGATTCGGTGTGTGTCGCTAAATTTCCGGGACGTATTTACTGTTCTCAAGCCGATTGAAGGATTCACTTCATTAGGGTTGGATTTTTCGGGAGTGGTTACTGGGGTGGGGGAGGGAGTCACAAAGTGGAAACTTGGGGATGGGGTATTTGGCTGCGAATGGATAAATGGATGCATGCGTAGCCATGTAAAAACCGATGAAAATTTGTTAATGCCCGTGCCGGGAAATATGACATTTGGTGAAGCAGCTACCCTACCCGCGGTATTTTTCACTGCTTGGTATTGCATGAAATATGTAGCGAAATTAAAAAAAGGAAAAACCATACTTGTCCATGCAGCTTCAGGGGGAGTTGGCCTGGCTGCTATACAAATTGCAAGGTTGATGGGAGTCAGGGTTATCGGTACGGCGGGAAGCGAGAGGAAACGGAGATATGTTAGGGGGCAAGGGGTGGAGCACGTGTTTAACTCCAGAACGTTAGATTTTGAGCAGGAAGTTATGAGGATGACCAACGGTAAAGGGGTTGACATGGTCTTGAACTGTTTGACTGGGCCTGGATTCAAAGAAGCGGGTTTGGCCGTGTGCCGGGATGGGGGCAACTTTGTTGAAATTAGCAAGTTGGATGTTTGGACTGAGGAAGAGGTTGGAATTCTTCGTCCCCTTGTCAAATATGATGTCGTGGACGTACGCCAGGCGGATACAAACATTTTACGCGAGATGATGGACAAACTTACCCTACTTGTGAAACAGGGAGAAATAAAGCCTTTGCCGTATAAAAATTTCCAGGCTGGTAAAGTAGGTGATGCTTTAGGTATTCTGCAAAAGGCTAAGCAGATTGGGAAGGTGATTGTAACAATGCCAGAAATAGTTGAAGGCCAGCGAAAAAATCTAATGTTCAATGACAGAAGTACGTACCTCATCACTGGAGGAAAAGGGGCGATTGGATTTGCCGTTTGTAAATGGATGATAGGCCAAGGTGCCAAGTATGTTATTCTCGTGGGGAGAAATGAAGCAAGCCCTGAAGTAACCCGGGAAATTAAGGAATTAAATGAGGAATTCGGGTGCAGGATAATTTGCAAAGAAATGGACATTTCCGAATTTGACCAATGCCGTAATTTAATTTCTCATGAAATACCGGAAATATTAGGGATACCCCCATTGCGGGGTATACACCACTCCGCGGGAATATTATCAGATAAAATGATAGCAAACCAGGACTGGAGCAATTTTTCTTCCGTCTTCAAAGCAAAGGTGGACGGTGCTTGGAATCTTCACCGGGCAACTTTATCCATCCCCCTTGAACACTTTATCCTTTACTCTAGTGCTGCCACATCATTAGGCCATGTGGGTCAATCAAACTATGTAGCCGCTAATGCATTTATGGACAACTTGGCCCAGTACCGAAACTCGTTAAATCTTCCCGCATTGTCTGTAGCCTGGGGTACGTGGAAAGCCGGTCTTGCCGCAGATGTTGATTTAGCCTGGGTTCAATCTTTCTCCCTCGACGAAGGGGTTGAATCTTTGCAAGGAATTATGCAGGATCTCCAGCATAATCAGTGTCACATTGTCGCCGGAAAGTTTAACTTTACCAAGCTTTTAAAAATTGTGCCGCATTATAAAAACTCATTGTTCCAGCATATTACATTCGACAAGAACGTGTCACAAAAGAAAGACGGTTCAGATGATAACAGTAAAAACATTTCAATATTTGACGACTTTAAAAAACTGGAAGATTCTGAAGGAAGAAAGACACTGGTTAGAAATTTTGTCATAACCGTGCTGTGCGATACGCTTGGTATTGAAAAGGATGAGGTAAAGGACGACGTGGAGTTTTCCGAAATGGGAATGGATTCTTTAATGTCTATTGAATTTACAAACAAAATCTTTTCTGGGATTGATGACACCTCACAAGGAGCTACTGGTAGTGGCGGGTCAAACTTTATTGAATTAGGGGACCATGCAACCGTTAATAAAATGGAACAACTTATTTGCTCCTATTTAGAAAGGCCAGCAGTGTAAAATAGAAGCACAAAACGTATTTGCTAACACTTGTATTATTTTATGCCCATTATTTTTAATAAAATAGTTAATACTGTTATGTAAATCTGAGCATATTAAATCCAATTAAAAATAGTATTACAATTTGATTTATTTTTGCCTTCATTCGCTAATAAAAAATCTTGACACAAAAATATTTAAAAATGAAATATTATATGTTACAATTTGCAAAAATGATCGGTTTTAATTACATGTTTCCATTTTGTGCCAAGTCTCGCAGAGTTCTGATTTCATCTGTAAAAAACTGCACAAACAATTTCAGCTCGTCACGTGACATAAGTCCAGCCTCGGCACTGATATTAACTCTTACTTCTTTTCCATAGCTGTGGCCAGCGATGCAGATACCTCAAGAAATATTTTAAAATAGGTATGATTTATTTCTACCAATAGCCCAAAATAAATAAAAACATTTTTTACCATACCCAAATCCCCTTGCAGGCCACCGGCTAAAGTATCACCGCAAAGTATTGGCTTCCCCGCAAATTTAACCGGAATTGGCACTGGAACAATTGATATTCCTGTTGAAAAGATAAATCATAATTGAATCTTAAAAAATGTGCTGACCAAGTTTCCATTGAAAATATATTTATTTTAAATTTAGTTACCTATTGGAACGCTCCTATTCTTTACAATTGCCTCACAAACAGGATAAAAATGCGAGCCCAGAATGACCGCAAAACCATGCATAACAATAGGCATCACTGATTGTTTATTTGTTTCCAAGACTTGATTGACTTTCCTAAGTCGTTGCGCAGGCCCCAACATTTTTGTCGTAGGAAGGTCAAATGTTTGCCCGGTTACTTCATTTGAAAGGGTTTTCATTCTCTTCACACCTGTATGCTGCAAAGTGCTTAGACACAACATTGATTTAATACTACTGTTTTTTCCATCTCTGTCACTGTTCAACATTTTATACGTTGCTGCGGAAACTGCTGATGTAAGTATGCTGATCAAACTTCCACCAAATTTGCTTTTAATTGCTAAAATATCCTGCAAAGGAATCGTGTCCACTCTGCAACCAATCTGGGACCATTTTTTGTTCTTGTCAGGCACTAACCACGGGTCGCCACCTAACTGTCTCGGCAGAAATTTGGAAGCCTCCCAAAATAGGTTAACGGAAAGTGTCAACATGCCCCAAATAGATTGTTGGAAGGAATTTTTCTGAACATGCTTCTCGACAGTTGCTTCCCTGTTTAAGGACCCATATTCATATAAGCCTTCGACAAATGCTGTCATAATTCCGTAACCGTCCGTAATACAGTGATGAAATGTGAAAATTATTACACTTTGGTGTCCACTGCTACCAGAGGTTTTTGCCCCGTTATAATTTTCTATCACGTGAAATGACCAAGGACTTTGATTCCGAGGAAATGACAAGTTTAAAAGTTTTTCCATCTGGGTATCAATTTGTTCCTCTGATACACAAGTCTCATTGTCGTATAAAGTAAACACGTGATTTTTTGTAGAAAAGTTTACATTGTCTTTTTTCCAGAAGGTAAATCCAAGCCAGCGTACGGGATACTGTTGAAACTTTTTGTAGGGATTTTCACCTGTCTCAGGATATTTTGCATTTATCCAGTTTTTTAGAACCAAAGATTCCACTTCTTTTGCTGTCACGTGACCTTGAATATGTTGGGTACACACGACATTTGCCCTTGGAGGTTTTCCGGTAAAGAAATCGTTACCAAAAGCGGTACTTGTGATGTCCAGAATTTCGTCAAGGTCGGGGCGCCATAACTTGGCGAGATAAATTACAAGAATGCGGAATAGATATACGGGAGCACTGAGAATAACAAAGGAGATTAGGGCTAGACACAGGACACAGCCAAGCAGCACGGTTATTGTTGCTTTTAAAATTTCGTTGAAATTATTATTTTGTGTCATTTTGTTGAGTCTACGGATTAAGACTGCGGTAGATGATAACACTTCGACATGCTCTACAAGAATAAATTTAATTCGGTACATTGTTTTAAACAAATATGGTTTTTAAAAATTTCCCAGTGCAGCTTGATTTTGTAATGAGTGGTGATGATCGTGAGAGAATTTAGAGCATGAAATGATAACAGATTTCTTGAAATAGGCATTCTTTGCTTTTAGTTTATACAACCGTATATATGCATATCTTAAAACTTGCAAACAAAAAAACCCACAATGAACTTTCCAATTCTACTGACCTTACCTTTACAAGAAGTCTCAACGAAAATCCTATTGTGCTATAGTTTCTACAAGTTGTCATCCATTTCTGTTCTCAAGCCACTGGCATGTGCTTGTTTATATTTTGTGGACAAGTTTGTGATAAAATCTAGCATCCTTTGGAAAATATATGGGGAAAACGAGTGCAGTAAAAATCCACTACATATAATGTTTAGACGTATCAAAAATATTATACGGTACATGGGTGGTCAAAAAGGAAATTATAACCTGCGAATTTTCTAATTTATTGAAAAAATTCAAACATTCTGACAGCCGCGAGAAGTTGGAAACAAAACATCAAGTGGGCAGCGATATTTTATTCAATGTGAGGAAACTGTTGTGCGTTTACAAATATATTGTCAAAATTCAATATCTGGAAAATTTGCAAGGCTTACAAAATGATGATACTCCTATCAAAGCGGAATCTATTGGAATAGGTTTCTTAATACAAACTATACACCACACAAAAATTAATAAAGTGAATGTCTGACATTTTCAAACAAACTTGCAAACTAAACCACTAGGTGTTGGGTTTGACAGGAGAATGATCACAATGAAACATTGCAAGATGAAACAAACCTATACATGAGCATACATGAATTCTACAAAAAAAGCCAAATTGATAGAATACAAAAGTTTTTAATTTTGTATATCTTTACAAGTTACCTGTTATTTACCTGACACAATGGCAGACGTTGAAGGACAGAAAACAAGGTATGCACACTGGACTGTGAGTGAACTGTAAGTTTAAGTTAGCACTTACGGAAAGATTTAATAATTTTCAATTTTTTCTTAGATATTTTTCAAGCCATCTCCAGTTTTTCTTAATTCGATTGTCATTGTCAACAAAATGACATTTCTGAAGTCTGTCCAGATTATTATTTCAGGTTGGTTAACAACAAAAGTAAATAAAATTGATATTATTGTTGATAAAATTGTTGCTTCAGGCACGTTTAGAAGGATATACTGCTTCGGTTTTATAAAATGTTCAGCTATTTTAAATCCTTTAACGAAATAACCAGCTCTGGCAAAAACGAGCTGGAGCTGGTTTTCAAAAAAGGACCAGGATCACTCTTCGGCTTAATGAAAATCGGGATTTGATAACATAATTTAAATAAATTACTGACACAAAAATAATTTTTGTCAATATAGTTGGAAGAATATATTACTATAAAATGGTAAATAGAAACATTACATATATTACTTTTAAACCAAACACATTTTGTTAAAATAGTTAATACAGTTATGTATATACAAGCATATTAAATCCAATTTAAATTAAAATGTTATTATAATCTTATTTGTTTTTTCCCTTCATTCACTTAAGAAAAATTATAACACACAAAATCTCTAAAAATGAAACATTACATTCAGCAATTTATGTAAATGTTTGTTTTTTAATTACATATTTCCATTCTGTGTCAAATCTCGTAAAGAACGAATTTCATGGCTAAAATGCTGCACAAACCGTTTCAGTTCATCACGCGACATAAGTCCAGCCTCGGCAGTAACATTCACTCTTACTTCTTTTCCATAACTGTGCACAGCGATGAAGACGCCTGAAAAAATTAGATCACAAAACTAGGTTTAATTGCTTCCGATACTCCAAAATAAATAACAAGGTTTTTTATCTTACCCAAATCTCCTTGCAGACCGCCGGCTAAAGTGTCCCCGCAAATTATTGGCTTACCAGCAAACTTGACCGGAATAGGCACGGGAACGATAGATATTGCTGTGGGGAAATATAAATTATAAATCTAATTTAAAAAAAAATATGCTGACAAAATTCCCATTAAAACTACCCTTATTTTTAATTCATTTACCTATTGAAACGCACCGATTCTTCACAAAAGCCTCACAAACAGGATAAAAATGTGAGCCGAGAACTGCCGCAAAACCGTGCATAGCTATAGGCATCCCTGATTGTTTATTCGTTTCCAAAATTTGGTTTACTTTCCTAAGTCGTTGCGCAGGTCCCAACATTTTTGTCTTGGGAAGGTCAAACGTTTGCCCTGTTATTTCATTTGAAAGCGTTTTCATCCTTTTCACACCTGTAGGCTGCAAAGTGCCAAGGCACAACATTGATTCAATATGACTGTTGCTTCCATCTCCGTCCTTGTTGAACATTTTATACGTGGCTGCGGAAACTGCCGATGTAAGTATGCTGACCAAACTTCCGCCAAATTTCCTTTTAATTGCCAAAATATCCTGCAAAACAATCGCATCCACTCTGCAACCAATCTGGTGCCATTTCTTGCTCCTGTCAGGAACTAACCACGGATCGCCTACCAACTGTTTCCGCAGAAATTAGGAAACCTCCCAAAATAGGTTAACTGAAAATGTCAAGCTATCCCAAATATTTTGCTGGATTGACTTTTTTTGCAAAATTGTCTCGGTCGTACTTTCCCGATGTGATGGCCCGTACACGTATAAACCCTTGATAAATGCTGTTATAATCCCGTAACCGTCCGTAATACAATGATGAAATGTGAAAATTATTACACTTTGGTGTTCATTGTCATTAGATCTGTTTCCAATTTTGTAATTTTCTATCACGTGAAATGACCAAGGACTTTGATTCCGAGGAAATGGCAAGTTTAATCATTTTTCCATTTGGCTATCAATTTCTTCCTGCGTTACGCATGTCTCCTTGTCGTATAAAGTAAACACGTGATTTTTTATATTAAAACTATTATAATCTTTTTTCCAGAAGGTAAACCCAAGCCAGCGTATAGGAAACTGTTGAAACTTTTTGTAGAGATTTTCAACTGTCTCATTATATTTTGCATTTATCCAGTTCTTCAGCACCAGAGATTCTACCTCTTTCGCTATCACGTGACCTTCAAGATGTTGTGAAAAAACAATGTTTCCTCGGGGAGGTTTTCTGGTAAAAAAAATCGTTACCCAAAACAGAACTTGTTACGTCTAAAATTTCGTCAAGGTCGGGGCGCCATGTCTTGGCCAGATAAGTTACAAGAATACGGAATAGATACACGAGAGCACTGAAAATTACAAAGGAGATTAGAGTAAGACACAGGACACAACCGAGCAGCACGGTAAATATTGATTTTAAAATTTCGGTGAAATAATTATTTTGGGTCATTTTCAGAGTTCAGGGGATTAATACTGATGGAGGTGCTAGTACTACGAAACTCATTGTAAGAATAAATTTGATTTGGTACCTTGCTTTGAAAAAATTCGCAGTGCAGCTTCAACTTGTGATGAGTGGTGATGATGCATCAGCACCACTCATATTGGTGAGAAAATTTATAGGATGAAATGGTGAAAGATTTTGTGCAGTTGGATTTTCGTTGTTTAAGTTTATTCAAGAGTATTTGTATGCTTTCACAAAAAAAACTCATATTATTAATGTTTCTGTAAGCTTACCTTTATAATGCATGGTATATGAGTCGGCTGTCACAAACATTAACTAATGGAATTCCTGGAGTCCATATATTTTATTTGAAAAGATATTCTAAACGAAGGAACGTATAGAGGGATGCCGTCATCATTAAACCAATAAAATGCTGCAAGTTTAATTGCATTGCAAGTTATTTTGAAAACATCAAGGGAAATTCTTACCGAAGTAGATTTAGTTTATTGTTCGCTAGTTTTATACGCATGTCGTTCTCATATGATGAGAGAATAAACCTTGTTGGTTGCATATATAAATTTCCCATAGTTCCAGGTGATGCATAACAGGAAACCTACCGCATTGGCTGTAGGAGGTGATGTAGGTTATTGAATGAGAAAATTGAGTCCAACTTTTCTTATAATTATCAGACGTGAGAAGCCCAGAGTGAGAATTTAATATTCAGCTAGTATACAATCGGGGCAGTAATAAGGGTTCAAAGTGAAACAAACAAAAAAATTCAAACTAGACCAAAATAAAAATTTGTTTTGGAAATTAAAATCTGGAGCATTTTTAAACCTTAAACTATTTAAAAACGGATATGCACTTTCATTAAATTACCAACTTTAAAATTAGCTGATTAAAACTATAGCTTTTTACGCAGACAATATTAGATGAACTTGTCGCCTTGAAAATTTAAAATGCCATTGTGTAATGTTTATGCGACGCATTAAAAGACTCGTTCTATTTATTTTAATTACTGAAATGACGTGTAATATTTTTAATAAGGATTTCCCAGGTTAATTCGCTAAGAATAAATTTTATCATTATTATGAGTAATAATTTTTAACAATGTATTTCCAGCAGATATTTAAAAACAAGCTACGTTAACAATTCTGACTTTTCCATAAATAAATAATAAATGTAAAAAACATGTTATCGTAGGAATTTGTAAATGCTTGGTTTTAATCATAAGTTTGCATTATGCGTCAGGTCTTTTAGGGAACGAATTTCCTGCTCAAAAAACTCCACAAACTGCTTCAACTCGTCATTCGTCATTATTCTGGCCTCGGCACTAACATCAATTCTTACTTCTGTTCCATAAGTTTGCGCAGTGACACAGATACCTTGAAACGTTGTTAGAGAATTATTTTTATTGAATTCAAAAAAGCAAGTATTTAATAATATTTATATCCTACCCAAATCTCCTTGCAGACCGCCGGCTAATAAATCCACAGACGTTATTGGCTTCCCATTAAACTTAACCGGAATGGGCATTGGAACAATGCTTATGCCTAGACCAAGGATAGCATATAATTTTACTAGGAAAATAGTTTGTCAAAATTTCTTTCAAAACCATATTTTGAATTTATTTACCTATAGAAATGCCCCTATTCTTCACAATAGCCTCACAAACAGGATAAAAGTGTGAGCCAAGTACCACGGCAAAACCTTGCATAATCAAGGACACCAATGACTCGTTAGCAGTTTCAAGTATTTGACTCACTTTTCTAAGTCGCTGAACAGATCCCAACATTTTTGTTGTTGGAAGGTCAAAAGTTTGTCCATTTGCTTCATTCGAAAGCGTTTTCATTTTTGTGCTCCCCACATTCTGCAAACTGGTAAAACACAACATTGACTTTATTTGATTATTGCTGCTCTTCTCTAATATTTTGTAAGTTGCTGCGGAAATGGCTGAAGTAATTATGCTGGTTATATTTCCACCAAATTTGCTTTGAATTGCTCTAATATCCTGCAACAGAATTGGTTTCGATCTTCCGACAATCTGGTGCCAGTTTTTCATCCCGTCACGAACCAACCAGGGTGAACCTCTTATTCCTATCTGTCTTGGCATAAATGTAACAAGCTCCGTAAAAACTTGTAGCACTAGATTTGCCATGTAAAAAATATTTTGCCGGAAGGACTTTTTCGCAACAAATTTCTCTATCGGTCGCTCCCCATTTTTTGGTGTGTATTCACATAACCCATTCACAAAAGCAGTCCTCAGCCCAAATCCGTCGGTTATACAATGATGCATCGTGAAAATAAGAACACTTTGCTCTTCATTTTTACTATTTGCACCTTTATAATTTTCTACCACTTGAAATGACCAAGGACTTTGGTTCCGAGGAAACACAAAGTTTAAATTTTTTTCTAGCAAGTCATCAATTTGCACGTCTGATACACAGGTTTCTTTGTCATATGAAGTAAACGCGTGATTTTTTATGGAAAAGTTGTCGTCTTTTTTCCAAAAGGTGAATCCAAGCCAGCGTACTGGATATTGTTGAAACTTTTTGTAGGGCAGTTCACCAGTTTCTGGATCTCTGGCATTTATCCAGTTTTTCAGCACTAGAGATTCTACTTCGGCGGCAGTCAGATGACCTGTAATGTATTTAGTAACTACAGCGTTTGCTCTAGGAGTTTTTCCAGAAAAATAGTCGTTAACAAGGACGGCACTTGTTACGTCCAAAATTTCGTCTAAGTCGGGACGCCATGATTTCGCTAAACGGATAACAAAAAATCGGAAGAGATATACGGGAGCACTGAGAATTATAATTGAGATTATGCCGAAAGACAGGAAACTACCAAACAAAACTGTTAAAGTCGTTTTTAGAATTTCAGTGAAATTATTATTTTGTGCCATTTTTTTGGGATTCAGCGCATTAGTAACGCTGTAGATGCTTACACGTCGACATATTTTGGAATACTAAACTTGGTTTGTTTAGAAAAAAAATAAATATTTTAGAAGTACAACTTGCGTTTGTAATTAGCTGTGGTTGTCGTGAGAAAGGTATACGACGATACGATAACAGGTTTAGGAAAATGATGTATCATGTACAACTTTATTCAAGAAAATACACACTTGATTACGCTCATGTTAATATAAAACGTTCAACTCCACTCTTTATTTTTATTTCCACAAGTAATCTGAATAGAGATTTTATTGCATTTTATTTGCTGCAAGTTCTCATGCTCTTCTCACGATGTTAGCATTTTCGGCAAAATTTATTGCATTAGTTGTTCTAATTGTAAAATACATTATTAAAGGTGAGCACAGCACAAGGAGCCTTTCGGTGGTGATAAGATTTTTAATAATTTAGCAAATTGCAACTTGTATTTATAAAGGAAGAATTTTACAATGTGAAAAGTGAACAAATTTTAACTTTTATTTCATCTTAACAATTTTCACATTTTTTCAAAATAAATCCCATACATAATTAAATTGAAAACAATATCAGAATTGATGCATAATAGCCACCTCACATGGTTTACCTCAGAGAATATACTCCATAATTTAAATAAACCATTATTTGACTGACCAAATTCCAACCACTCAAACGAATTGAAACGAGGTAATTGATATTCAACACTGCTTTCTGGAAGCACCACACAAGGTTATAAGAGAATTGTTCCTTATTTCTGAGAAATGTCAACTACTAACATTGATGAAGGACATCAATAAATTCCCCAAACAAAAAAGTGGGCAAATCTTTGGATCACCAGGTAATAAAATTGCTTTTTATCTGCCAGGTTTAAAAACCAAACACAAAAAACAAGGCGATTTATATCATATTTTTCCAACCAATAAACAAAGAGGATTCAAAACATAATATGAGATTCTTACTTCCCGAATATTTGCAAGGCTTGCAAAATATTGATTTTTTTCCTAAAATGAAGCAAAACTTAAGAGTTTTCTTAATATTGACCTGCTAAATATATTAGATACCAATATTTGTTGTCACAAAAAGGTACCTTTTTTTTAAGTTTATAGTAAGCAAGTTCCACTGAAAATGTTCACAAAAGCCAGTGGAGTGGATAGTTCAAAGAGACATGACGGCGACACAATTCGGATTTCTTGTTGACAAGAAGATGATCGCATCGGGAAAGTTCAAGGTAAAAAGAAACTGTATACATACATATATAGAGGCTACAAAAAAGAACAAAGCTGTGTGCAAAATGAACAAAAAAGTTACAGATTTTTTTTATTTCAGTGAAAGAAATCTGGCATTGTCCTGATATAATGACAGATGTTTTTAACAACGAAAGCTTCCCAAATTTGAGAACACTTAGCTTATTCTTTCCTGGAAAGCCAAACGGTAGTTCATTTTTTTCCTGTGATATTTTTAATTGAAATATGATCCGTGCTTCAGTTTGTTATTTCCTTTCCTTTGTGATCATTCATTTTGAAAATATGATCGGCAGTAAATGTAAACCTAATTTTGATGCATGATTGCATGGATGCTATAATTTTACTGTTATATTTTTCAAATGACTTTACTTGTTACTTAAAGGCAATGAAACGAAAGTTAATGACGAAATTTCTCATGTATACTGAATAATTTTCGGATTAATGTAGCGAATGATATCAGATTTAATAGGACAACCGGACTGTAATAACCTTCCGCATGAAATTCTCTTCTAATTGATACACCTGTAACGTTACATAAGGATGCCGAATTTTACCGATTTTCAGATCAGGTATAGGATGGCAGATGGATTTGGTGAGTTGTAAAATTAATTAATATTTGGTCTGACCATTTGATCGAAAAATAATAAGAGTAATAAAATAATCTTGTTGAAATGCTAAACACATATTTCATTCAGTTACAGATCATCATGTCCTATATAGGGTTGACAGAACAAAGTTAACTCAAATGAGAAAAAAATCCACCTACGCATTGGCTTGTATATTAAATCACTTTATAATTCTTTACGACGTCAATACTTAATTTATATGATTAGAATGTATGAGTTATCGAAAACGAAAAAAAGAATGGCATAATATAAGTTATCGCTAATGCTAACTCACATGCGCTCACAAAATACAACTCAATTCACCTGCTCAGAATGTCCAAGTTGTATAGAAGCCAATACCTTCTGCTTAACTGACTGACTGATAGCTTAATCTTGATACTAAACTTACAAAAACCCATTATAGTGATCATTCAACATTGGGATTTTTCTTGTTCTTTAATCTGACAAGTTTGAAATCTGTCAACCTTGAGAATTTTCGAGTCAGCAGAATATTTTACTTTGGGCATATAAAAAACTTTCAAGAGTTTATATTATACATGTAGTATCCCACCATTTGAATTGATGTTTTCAATAAGTAGATCAATCGGTTTTGTGGAAAAGACAACTTCAGATCCAATGACACTTTTGTCATTCAGTGAAAAATATTTTAAGGTCTTGCATTGAACTATTTATTTATTTATTTATACCATATGTGCTCCAAGCTTGGACCATCCGGACGCCAATAACAAAAAAATATTCCCCTTTCTATTTCGCTGCCATTTTGCGAGTTAGTTTTCCCCCACAAACAACAATGACATCAAAACTATATCAAGGATACTTGCCTGGTTAGGCGGACATACGGCACTTGGTCTGCTTGATACCAGAAATGTATGCTATTTTAAGAATTTGCACAAGTATTATTTCATTAAAACACTCTAGCTACTACAATAGGTACAAGAGAGAGGATCCTAAGTAGTTCCATGAGCTTTCCACGATTTTAGTAATTCTCAGAAAGTGAAAATGGAACGGATACAAGTAAATGGAGAGTGAAAGCCTGAGTGCCCGTTCGATCCGCGACAATATGAACGTGTTAATAAATAATTCATAGATTGCCCATGAAAAGCTTGAAGATGCTTGCAAAATGTGCCATTTTCTCTACAAACAGAAATATATGTAATGGCATATTATGATAATTTATTATTGATTTTATTCTCCTGTTTTGCAAAAACACATTTTGATTATCATTTCCAACAAAATGTCCTACGTTGACTCAGTCAACTTGACTGGAACGCGTTTTGATTTTCGATGTAAAACATCAAACAAAGTCAAAATGCTACATATGACCGTAACATTCATAGCATTTTATTCCACCTGTTTTTAGTTCAAGCCGTTTCAAACTTGAACCCTGTGAATATTTCATTTTCGGTTAGATTAAACATCTAACGGGACGTTTCTCTTTTCCGTCCTATCTCTTTCAACATGACTCACTTCATTGTGATACTGTCCTCTGGGAATTTGTTGGTATATTCATCACACAAAACCCTGCACACTTTATTTTGTTATCTTTTTATTCAATAATGTGCTCTGACTATAACATCCTGGCAAACTTTCTACGCCCAGTATTCTTTTTAGTATTGCAGAGGTAGAGGGTGTTTTGATAATAATGTGCTGACACTTATGAATTCTGTTGCCGACATTGTTTTTAGATAAACACGAAAAAATCACAGCTCTTCATACAAATAAGAGCGAAGACTCAACGAAACTGGCAGCTTTTCAGTATTATCATCAGTGATGACCATGAGAAAAATGAAAGAATAGAATTGTAAAATATTTGCCAGATATTAATGTTTTTCAATAAATTGGAATTATATCTTGGAATCATCAAGAGGATGTATTATAATGAAACGAATCCAGTACAAGGATAAAAAATTAGGTAAATACATTTTGCTGAAGGCTTAACAAACATGCTTATTTATAAGTAAAGACAGGAAGTTCGTGTCCAACTAGAAGTAATATTGGCGTACAAACGAAATAAGAGGCACGTGTAAACAATTGAATCATCCTGGGTGAAGAATCAATATCCTTATTTTATGTTTTTGTTCTGTTTCCAAATATCATATGAAAATTTTCAGTTCTAATTTCTCTACTTGCAATAAACTATCGTGCCACTGGTTAAACCCCCTTCCTTGGGCAATTTTTCATTTGTGATAATACTGCGCTCCCAGTGAATATCCTGATGAAAGTATACTACGTGTACCATAATCTCTGGAAATTGTTAAATCTTTTCACCATGTGAAATGTTCATGGCCAATCTTCACGTTTCAGGAAAATATACACTTTGGTTCATTTTCCCCCGGAAATTTTTTCCCCTGGATATATTGGAATAAAATGAAACCAGGACTATCATTCTGCAAACCCCATAAATATTGACTATTGCTTTTAAAATTGTTGGAATAATTAATATTTTAGTAGATTCATCCAGCTCACCGTATCGCTTTAAAGTGTTCAGGGAGTAATTAATATAAAAATTAATGACAAAACATTCTTTCAGTGAATTGGTTATATAAAAAATATTCTTACCAATTTGAAGTCCTTTATTCTTTACTAGTTTTAGGATAGATAGACGTCATTTCACTTTCAAATGATGAGGGTTGAAGCATTACATGAGTTGCATGTATAATTTTCCCACGGGTTCTACTGTGGCATAACAGAAAAATCAACACCACACTGCTGTAAGTCGTGCGGTAGGTTAGTGAATCAGAAAAGGGAACAAAACATTTTCACATAATGGTCGGTGGTGAGATGTGCAGAATAGGCATTGTTTACTTTTGCACTTTTATTAAATTGTTGAAATTGCATGTATTTCTTTTTCGCAATGGATTTCCCATCTCGTTTTGAATAAATTGTATATTCATTACGAGCCAGGAGTTTTAACGATGTATTTTTCTATCCGAGTTTTTGTTATAATTAAATAATAAACGTAATTAACATGTGTTTATATACAGGAGCAATCCATAAAATATGGTTGGTTTAATTTATAAATTTGCATTCTGCGTCAGTGCTTTCAGGGAATGAATTTCCTGCTCCAAAAACTCCACAAAATGATTCAACTCGTCAGGGGACATAAGTCCTGCCTCGGCACTGACATTAACCCATAATTCTTTTCCATAACTCTGCGCAGTGAAAACCACACCTACACAGATTTTTACACCTAATTTTAATTGAATCCAACAAAACAAGTAATAAAATCCATATACATTGCAAATCATACCATAATCTCCTTGCGGACCGCTCGCTAATAAATGGCCGCCTAGTACTGGGTTTCCATTAAGCTTGATAGTAACCGGCATTGGAACAATGCTAATGCCTAGACCCCTATTGAAATGGCCTTATTCCCTACAAGAGTCTCGCAAACAGAGTAAAAGTGTGAACCGAGAATCGTAGCAAAACTCTGCATAATAAAGAATGCCTTTGATTCCTTGGTAATTTCCAGAATAAGATTCACTTTCCTAAGACGATGCACAGGACCCAACATTTTCCCTGTAGGTACGTCAAAAGTCTGCCCATTGGATTCATTCGAAAGTGTTGTCGTGCTTGAGATCCCCACATGCTGTAAACTGATAAAACACAACATTGACTTGACATGAGTGTTGTTATTTTTCTCTAACATTTTGCACGCTGCTGCGGAAACTGCCGATGTAATTATGCTGGTTACACTTCCACCAAATTTTGGTTTTCGCCTTCTACTTTTTCAGTCAGTTTTCATAAACGCCTTCTCCATTCTCAAAATGTTTCAAAAACTGTCATCTACAAAGCTATGATTTATTCGCGAGAGCATTTTAACTGCCACGACACTATTCTGATGGTCCTCTGTTAATATTGTTTAAAATCCAGATTATTTTCAGAATAACAAACGGTAAAAATGTATTTTATAGCTGGAAACCTTGTTGTTTTATCAAATGTTTAGTTTAAGAAATTAGTAGTATTTATTACAGAGGGTTTTTTTTCTCGACTGAAACATGGGCCAATCGAAATATCTTTTTTCGCATTGGCTATTTTCTTGTGAGTGATATACCATATGAAAGAGCTAGCTCTGTTGATTGTTATACGTGCTTGTCAACACCCAGTTTGTAAAAATGGCGCCAATAGTGACACCGGAAGTGAAAGCATCCATTTTCTAGTTTCCAAGACCGGAATTCT
>JAHZMV010005360.1:0-18683 GCA_027743765.1 Coecobrya sp. COE2 | reverse complement strand
GCCTCAAAGAGATGCATGGCTCAACTGTGTTGGTGAATGATAATATGATACTAAAACAATACACAATATCGTCTAGGCAATCATATTACTTTGTAATGAACCTAAACAATTTTCTTCACTTCAATAGCACTTTGTTCAAAAGTGACACGGCTTCTTCTACATATTTTAAATTTTGATACACATTGATTTAAAGCTTAATTTGGAATTCAGTTACTTTTCTATTTAGCAGAAATGAATGTTCTTTGTTTTTTGTAAGTGTAGATGAAGTAGCCAATAAGTTCAATATGGATTAATCTCCTAGACATCTTCAGTATGTAGCCCATATTAAATGTTATAATAAAATTATCTGACTATATTGGTTAATGATTAACATTTAGTTTTTTCTTCAAAAATATGCATTCAAATTGCGACTACATTCATTTCACGCTGTTTTGAAACAGAAATAAAATTTAAGTAAAATAAATCCGTTTATTAGTAACTTTAATCTGTAGTCCACGCAAACATTCTTAAACAATACTACACCATCTAACATAATTTATAACTAAAATGTCCTCAAATTTATAATTAATGACGTCAAGCAGGGCTATTATTTTTTGTCTCATATCTTCAGCTGCATTTTCAATATTCTTCCTAAAAAGCTGGATAGGTAAATAATGGTGTTGTATAATAATAATCGTTTTTACATATTATTATGCGTAAAATTATTTCTTCGTTGAAAACTTGTAAGGAAATTAAATCGTTCGCACGAAGTTCATTTTGGCGCGTCCATTTTAAGACAGGAGATTTTTATTTTTATTAGCGTTCCCAGCATAATGATGAATTTTTGCATGGATGCAGGACCAGTTGAAACGAGTGCTGCTAATTGTGAAAAAATATTGTTTAGAAAATAGAATTTAAATTTATAAAGATTGCATTTAATATTACGAAGGAATTTTAAAGGTGTGTTTTTCAATAATGTAGTAATGTTTTTTTCAAAATATCTAATTTTATTGAATGCAAAATGAGCTGTTTTGTTAATACATACTTACCTAAATGACTTGACTGATAAATAATCCCTGAAGAACGCAACGCTGCCAAATTAGGCTAAGCGTTATATAGGCTTTAACTTAAAACATGGCTTTTGCACTCTTACTTTAAAATGAACCTGGAACATTTCAATATCAAGGATATCAACAATTTTTTAAATCAGACGTTAGGGATCAGCAAATTAAATGAATGTATCGCTAGTTGTGAATATTAACATCCATTAATTTGTTTGTCTATAGATTTATGCAAGTTGAAGTGAGTGATCAAATGTTTCGGAAGTTATTGAGATTTGTAGATATTGCTTCATTCAACTTCAGATATCAGTAACTTCATTTACAATACCATTATCGCAACTACAATTTTTCATAAACGGAACAAATTATATATCAATCTATGCAACTGATTTATTTTAACCGGTGTCATATTGTAAAAACTCGTTGCAATGTGGTTTATCTGTATTTATTAATTAATACCATTTTCATTTTATAGAAGAAATTTCTTCTGTATTTGAATACAATCTTCATAACTTTATGTTATGCATTGTGTATTTTCAGAAATAAACGCGGTTACCGACTAGTTATAATAATCTAAATACGATATTTATATAAAGAGAGATAATGTACAGAAATGATATTTTTCGAACTAGAGTTCAAGAATCCACAAATGGATTCCATTTAAACTTTATTTCCAGCTTGAAAAATAACATATTTTTAGAGAGCATAGAGATAATTTAAAGACTATTACATGTATAATCATCACATGTGATTCGTCATGTTGAAAAGGATTTCTAATGGCGAGCTTTTGCTACGATGGAAGTTCGACTTTTTCAGAGTATCTACCACTAAATATAAAATTATATTGCAATAATGGCATATTGACAATATAAAATCCAACCCAGTATTGGTTTGAGAATCTTGGAGAATTATATTAGAATGGAATGCTTCCACAGTAAGACGTTGAGAAGTAGCAAATAAAATGAAAGGTGTACTGTACACGATGAGTATTCAATTAATTATATAGAATTGTAGACACTTTTTATTTAATGTGGACAATAATGTTGGAAAAAATGAAAATACTAGGATGTTTCTTTAAACATTTTTTGGATATTTTTTCATCAACAATTTTGATGATTCCATTATCAAAATCCTGTTCGTATACTATCGGCTAAGATAAGTGGTGGTTAACTGAAAGAATTGATACTGAAAAATTACATAACTATTGCAAACGTTAAAAGTCAAGACATTCGTAAATCAATTTGCACTTACTAACATACAAAGATAACTCAAAAACAAAATCTCATTTAAATTAAGCACCCTAGTATGTAACTCAAGGAACGCAAAATCATCTTCAATCCCTCCAGGGGCGAAAAAATTCGTTTGCATAATTTATAAATATTACTGGTACCTCATAAAGGTATTAACTATAAGTTTTTTTAAATTATGAATTAGTACGAGCTTTATTGAAATTTAATTCAAGTCATTGATAGAAACCTTTTGCTTTTCCGCGTTAAAATGTCTTTCTATAGTTTCTGGAGGCATTTTTAAAATCACAACCTTACCGTAATTAATTGCATGATATGTCCCTTTGTAATATTCGTCCAGTCCAAAACATCATCAGACGTTTAGTAGCTTTACCTTCCAAGCTAATATTCTTTCACACTAAAGCAAATATTCTAGACGGCGTCAGCAGTTTACATGCGAACACCACCACATCTATACAATGCCTCAGTTTGACGTAAACAAAGATTATTATTTCTGGTGAGGAATCTGCATTTAAAATACACACAATTATTTAGGTTACCATTACTACCGCTGTATCAAATAAAAAGGGTAGATCAAGCAATTTAAAATTTAAGTAATGGATGATTGGAGTCCTTGAGAGAAATGGTTGCAAAACCTTGCTTATTTCGGATGGAGTGACTTCATTGAAATTTTGTTGGTGAGTTAAGCAATATAGTCTGTTTGGCAGGAAAACCAATGGGAACTTCATTATCAAAAGATTCCAATAAAAATAAATCTTCCATTTCGAGAAACCAGAAGCAAAGTTTCGCCGTCCTTGGTAGCTTTAGACCAATGAATGACGTAGGTATGTATGAATATTATACATAATTCTGAGTTAGTATGCCCAGGATTCGCAATTTTGAAATTACTATCTAAAAGCATTTAAAAAATTAATAATGTTAAAGAGTGCTTTTAAAGCAGATTGATGGAAGAAAAATTTAAAAACCTAGATAATTTAAAACTAACGATAAGTACTTGCTTAAATTCTAACATAAATGACAAAGACAATGCTCATTCATTCATTCGTTGGATATATTCAGCTGAGCTAAAACGATATACGGAGTGGATTCGGGCATTTAATTACTTAATACTATTGGTTACATATTTAAATCCAAATTTAAAGTAATTACTTTTCTGCTTCCTTCTAATAATTTCAGATGACGTATTTTCTATCCAATTTACGTAGTAACAGAGCTGTTTGGGCACTGCAACACCTGCTAGCTAGTCCTCGTGGCTGAACCTGTTTGTGCGTATGTGCTACATGCAAGTTGCCCAAGAGCCTCTGACTACGTAAATTGGATGGAAAATATGTACCACATAGTACCTGTATGACCGTATATTCTTTTAATTTTAAGTAATACAAAAAACTTGCTAAATTTAATGAATTAATAAATTATCGTTTAAGCTGTTGAATATTAACTTTTATAATTCTCAATTTCCAATCTTATTTTTCAAATTTTAAATTGTCGTATTACGGATTATTTGATGTTTAGCGAGTAAATGCTAACTCTGGAATACCATCATTAAAATATCAATCTTTAACTCAATATTTTCGTTTGAAAATATAATTTCTATTTAATATAATTCGTATTGAATGTCACTCCTACTATATTTTGGATGACTGGCAACTTGGAATTTCTCTTCGCATTTCATAACAACAATCGGCGTATCATATTTAATCAATGATATGGATATTTGTTGACTGCCAAATTTGTACATGGTTTCGGTTTGTCACTTCTCAAGGGGTCAAAATGTATTTTTTTAAAGTCTTAAACTGTTCCAAATGATTATTCCTGCAAAGAAACCTATTATATTTGCCGGGTTGACAACTTTTAGTACGGTGGAGCATGCTCTTAACCTGTAGTTTGTGGTTATAACTAAGGATATTTAAGAGGGCATATAGCTGGAACCCGCCTTCAGATTGTAATCAAATTTTGGGAGAATTTACCTATCATTTACCTATATTTTTCAACGTACCGTACCGTTTCAAATTACCATTCAGACAGCAGTTTTGTTTTGAGTGGCATTAATACTGTGGAAACTCGTTGCAGCGTGGATTGTTTATATTTATTTATTAATATCACCTTCAATTTTTTCAGAAGATATTACCTCACTTTACACTTCCTAAAGTCATCCTGTTTTACATTGTGCACTTTCAGCAATAAAAGTGGTTACCAATCCGATTATAATTATCTACAGTGAACTCAAGAATTATTGGCCCGATGGTGCTTTGGAATTATAATTCGTTATAACATTTAATTTCAAAAGGTTACAGATTCGATTTAAAACTACATTTGTAGTAAACTTAATGGTGAATAATATGCCATAACTATTTTTGAAATTTTAGGCAACTTTTATGTCAATTACCACTAATTACAAAAACAGTTACGGTTTTGCTACGAAATAATTATTGGCACGGATTTGAAAACCAAGCAGCTAATTACATAATTGCAAAGTTAAACAATAAATAGTTGTTATCCATTGAAACTTGGGCCTCCTGGGACCTCAGTGACCACTTCTTTGCCAATTTTCATGCAATTGACCCGTTTTAGGATCATTTACGGTTCAATCATTTGAAATTCCGGGATACCATGATCCTACGTATGTATCTATGTAACTTTCAAGGTGATATTTACATAGGGAGAAATATTGCACAAATTGCGAAAAATAAAATCCTAAATTTGTTTTTGATCAAGTATAAAATAATAATAATCACTTCTTAAATATTTATCCTGTTTTAGAGAATATTTCATGAGGTTTCCTAAATGTTAGGCTAAATAAAACCAATGAAATATTAATGTGTTCTATCAATTGTGCAAGAACATATCATAGATTGAATCACGACACATGTTGAATTTTATTCAATGATAAGTCAATAAACCTTTGTGCAGATAACCATTGATTTAATACTTCCAGGTCAGCTTTTATTAGAAAATGGCGTTAATGTTTACATTTTGTGATGGTATCGAAAATGCTGCCAATCAAAAATATGTTATTTTGCTCTAACTAGACTATGTATTAATTGCAAATGTCAATGACTTGCTGAAATACACGTAATAAGATCATACACTCGTATTACGTACTTCCCATGGATGTCTACGATTCACTTTTCATGATCTCAAATTGGAGCTAATCGCAATCGCAATAATTACTTCTTGAGAGTATACCAAACAGACTGCAAATTAAGTATAAATTATATTCTTGCAGATTATCTAAATATAAAGTTGAAGTTAATATAAATATTTAGTTGAAGTTAATGATAATATACAAATTTATTTAAATTAATTACTTACTCATGATTAGTTTCTTAAAAAGAATGCACTATATTTCCTACTAAACATTGCCTTTCCATTTGAAATAGGAAAATAAAAGTTAAGCTAGGCTGATGGATAGATAGAATACCCCCTATTGTAAAATATCCTCAGTTGAAACGATTACTGCTTAGAAACATATTTTGCTTAGAAAAAATCATTTAAATTTCTAGAACTATAATATGTGATGTGAAGTGGCAACGGCAACATGTTGAGAATTTTTTGAAAGTCAAATGGAATGGAAGTTTACAATGAAGTAGGATATACTTTTTTTACATACCTACCACTGAATATAAACAAATTCTGTAGTTTCACATTGATATGAAAAACCCAAACGGCCAATGAATTATCTAGAGCACTCTCCTCAAGAGGGAGACCATTTATTTTCACAGTCAGACGTTGGGGAGCAGCAAATAAAATGAGTTTTAAATTTATATATAATTGTGTATATTTTTTATTTAGTATGGACAATAATGTTGAAAGCATATGAAGTAAGACGTTTGTACATTCAATCCTCCTTCATAATAACTTGAACAAACAAATGGACAAAATAGTATTTTCCTGTCATAATATAACAAATTGAACTTATTTGTTTAATATGATATTAACTACGGATATTGAGTCGAAATAAAAATATAAACACATTTCAATAGATTTTTCAACCTTCGAAATAAAATAGAATCCGTCTAGTAGATAAAAATACTCCTGGGTTTGTGTTTAAACTATAGAATTAAATAGTGTCTTTGTTGGTTGGTCAACTTCATTCAAAGAAAAAGTACATTTTTCCTGAAAAGTTGCTCGTTAATAAGTGTTTATTATTTCTCCTAAGGCTTTTCTGGGATGTAGTTACTGTAATTCCTTTCTTAACATATGTCAACATCATTCAAAGAGTACAGTAAGCAGTCATTTAAAACAAATAAAAATACGTGTTTATACTTCGAAGAAATAACTTGCTTACGATTTATAAAAACACATTATACCATACAGAATTTTAACCAATGTAATATCTTACGGGTCTAGACAAGTAATTTATTTTGAATGGCGTTATATTGCACAATGTTCATGTGGGGAGTTCGGTTTACCAATATTTAGCTGGTAATCATCACTTTGGTTTATACTTTTCAGTATTTTTTGAAAAATGGCGCAATACTCTGTTCAGCTCTTTATGATAATCGAACTATTAAAACAATCTTCGAGGGACTTATTACAAAAAACCACCTTTCGATATTAAAAGTCATAATTTCTTCATTAGTTTTGATAAGCCATAACTTTGCTTATTATTCCCTACAATCCATATGGTCCACAAAACAATAATGTTCCTGCCCCATCAACATATCATATCGTCACCTATTACAATATATTTAACATTTGCATGAAATTTATAATTAAGGGTGTCGAGCTTTCCAAAGAGGCATTTAGTCTAGTCTCGCAAAAATTTAGAAATTCGCCCGTTTCTGTCTTCAGTATTTACTATAATGAAGCTATATGTTTTCAGTACATATGAAGCTATATGACAATTAAATCGACATTCATTGTTTGGTTTAATGTTATTTTTGCTACCAAGCCTCTCAATCAAATTATATGCACCTTCCCGTTTACAGCAAGAACACAAGTTCAATTCTGAATGACTTTCGATGCGCAATAATAAACTTTTCCGTGGACGTGACGCGACGGCTACGCCTTCAGCTAAAGTTGAAATTAACTCCGATAATATTGAGGCTCTACTTTTTATTACCGGAGTGGATCAAAAATCCCCAAGTCCAATAATCCCCAAGTTCAATAATTCCCAAATCCAAAAATCCCCAAAACAAAAAAAACCCAAAGCCAAAAATCCCCAACTACGTAATTTATTTCGCGAATTGAGTTATTTTATGCTAGGTTAGGTTACGCTAGGTTAGGTATATTTAAGTTCTTTAAGGTTAGGTTATGTTATGTTAGGTTAAAATTCAATTGCAGAAATATATATATATATGTATATATATTTCAAGTAATGAGGATTTTTGGATTCTTGGACTGTGGATATTTGAACTTGGGGATTTTTGGATTGGGGATTTGAGGATTAACGACAGCAAACTTTATTACCAACCCAATTGATTCACCTGTAAAGTTCTCATTACCTACGATGCCAACAATTTTTTAATACAGACGTCGATAATTTGCAAAAAACGTTACGCGTCTTACCACAATATACATTTTCTAAGTTCATCATTTTCTTCTTGATTTTTAAAACACGTAAAACTAAACATTAAGAGTATTTAATATTTAATAATATCTTTCTTGCAATGGAGTACTCTATAAGTTTCCCATGTTTTTATATTCGTAACTTAGAGAAAATGAATAGATATAACTTCTTTATACACCATATATGGTGAAATCCAGTCCTGTTACAAAAGAGGCCTGCTGAAAGGTTTGACGAATATGACGAATCCATATTCATTTAGCTTGAATATCATATAATACAGAAGCTTAATTTCTGTTAAGTTTGATATGATAAATTGCATAAAACAAATAAAACCTGATATTTTATCGAACGCTTATCCAAAATAAACTAGTATCTATTGACCAAATGGTATCATTCAGTGGTTAGGATTAAGTAATGGTGTTATTTTTACATTTTGTGATTTTAAATAAAATGACTACAATCAGAACAATAAAATGCTTACTTCTAAAATGTGTGCATAAATATATATATGTGATAAACTTCCTATCAAAGAGAACCTTTTCTTATCTAATTAAATGCACTCTAAACATTCTAAAGAAGTAATTGGAACCTAATTCTCACTCTCATATTTATTAAACCATCCGATACTCTTTTCGCATTTTAACTCATTTACGTAAACTTCTGAAGGTATCATTTCAATACCATTAAGCGTAGAAACGTTTCATTTAATAAAAATTCCAAATTTGTTCATACATGTGTATATTGGGTTTTCATAGAATCTTATTTTAATAAATTTTGTTTTTTAAGTAACGTTGTTTCATGCTACTTTAGTGATTGCTTTTAAGGCGCCAACACCATAAACGTTATAATTCTTTTGGTTATGATTAATTTCAACTAACAAACGGACGATTTATTTGACAGATCTAACCCGTCTTTTTAACTGTTGAGACAGCTATTTCAAAATACAGGTGTCGAGGCAAGGGTACATAAGTTGAGACACACTTTCCATTTTCGGTTTTTTTAAATTAATAGAGCATGGATAGTAATTTCTTATAAATTTTTTTTCTAAATAACAGGCTCAATACTGAAGTGTTTAGCTCAATGACCTTAATATAATTCAAGATAAGAGATTATTTAAACTACCGATATCATAAAAGTAAATTTTTATAACAAAAAATACGTTACGACAGATTCTCTTATTGATGCATCGTCGAGTGACCTGCAATCAACTTATTGTTAGATTTTTGGCCATTGTGAAAAGGTTAAATGCATATTTATATGTATTTCCTTTGAAAATATGCTCATTTTCCAAAAATGAAGTTTACCTTAATGCAACGTTTCATATTTTTTAACGTGTACATATCTATTATAGTTGGCTTCGACGTGAAATACGTATGAAACTAAGAATTACCTAATATCACATTCATATTAAGCGTGGTCGTAAGAAAGAGTAAACACGCTTTACAACAATGTGACAAGATCGGAAGGATTTTTTTTACTATTTTGTCTTAACAATATTATTAAGTCATAAAAGTTTACTATTTATACTACGAAACCCGATTTGTAATATAAGAACTTTTCAAGTTTGTCTCAATTTATTTATAGAATATTAAGTTTTGTATAAAGTTAAATGGTGTTCGTAGACTTTCTTTTCGTAGTAATAGAGTTTTAACATTACAGTATTTAGCTATTTTCGTGTTGTTTTTTACTTTCATGCCAGAATCAATAGCCGGTACAGCAAAACCTGCGGAACTACAACTACTGAGTTTATGTAACTGATATAAATGACGGCGTTAGCAGGTTACAAGTAATTACAGTAAGCACTACCTCCGCAAGACACACTGTTCATTTCTCCTCAAACTCAAAAATGATAAACTGGTACACATTTTTTAAATTTTTGACACGAAGCCAAATTCAATTCTGAGTGACATTCGTAGCACATTGATTGATTTTGTTATAGATTTTTTATCTGGAACAGTTCCTACTTGTGAAAAATGATCTTTAGAGAAGATCATTTAAATTTATCATTTAATTAGAACAATATGTTAATTTAAAACAAGTTAAAATGGAAAAGAGGGAATCCTCGTGGAAAGTTTTTAATAAACAAATTTGTCAGCATACCTGTCACAGAATACAAAATCTACTCATACTTTACTTCTCACATAGTTACAATTACAATAAACGTTAAAACGCATTGTTACTTCATCTGTAGCAATTTTGTCATAGAGGAAACCTATTATTTCTAAGGAGAAACGTCAAGGAAACTCAACTAAAATGGAAAGTTAATTTTAGATTTATTTTTTTAATAGAACAAGTAATCTAATTCGAGATATAGAACATAGAAATTGGTTTCGCAGATTTTGTTGAAGTTTTAGATGTAGAATTAAACTTTTCTCTATTTAGATGCATTTATGTAAAGCCTAAATACTAAATAGGTAACCTCCCCAACCCAACCAATTGAATAAATGGTAATTGGAACTTCCTGTGGTTTTGCTGAACTATACTTCATAAAAAAATTCTACAAGCATCGACATTTAAAACATGTTGTTAACCCTACATCACAGAAAATAGGTCATTTTCTGGGTAATCAGTAATACATAAGCTTTTCCCAATTATTTCCTAATCAGTCTATCTTTTACAATTTTAAATTCTAATTACATCGAGTTAATAATTCACGGCGTCAAGTGTTGCAATCAAAACAATTTAGCAAATAATGGCATCATTTTCTTCAAATTTGTCCTTTTCTCTTTCATCCTCCTTAACCTTGTAGGATACGTAAATAATTAATGTTATGACATGTCGTTCTAATAACCAATAATTAAATAATCTTTTAAATACTTGTCCTTCAAAACCAAGAAGGGCCATTGTCATGAAAATCTTTCAGTACACTGAGAAATAATTTGAATTCTAAAGGACATCAGTAGCAATATAGTGGAATTACTCACGGATGGGGATTTTGATAAAATGTCAATGCTAAATTATATATATATTTATATGGATGGAACACGTAATTTAAATTTATAAAACACCTTAGAGAAAGTAATAATCTAAAGGACTTTATTATTCAGGAGGCTCATTATTTCTAAAGAATGTCGCCGAGACACACCAAATACAATTACGGTTTTACTTTTTCAGTTTTGTAAAGTCAAATGTTGGTTATGATATAGAGGAACATTTTGATCAATAGTTCTACATATGTAGGGATTAAAAATTGTGGATGCATCCTCATTCAAGCTATTAATTTAATATATCTAACATGCTTGGTGACACCATTATCACAAACTCCGTTCGTTCATGGGCGACAAACTATTATTTCCATTTGCCAATCCACGGCATAGATAAGTGATTCTTTAATTACAGTTGTAACTATTTGCGTGAATTCGAAAATAAAACACATGTTGTCGAATGTAAAAATCAAATATATTATTAGTCAACATAATATTTAAATTAAAACACTACATTATAAGCGAAATTAGGGAATATTGATAATGGGAAATTGTTGAAAAGCGTTTGCTACAATGGATCCATATCCTTTCTGCTTATTACCTTTATTAAAAGTACACACTTGTTAACTGTAATATAAAAACCCAAACCCAATTGGAGATGATGAAAACACCTAATTATTTTATTGTCATGGTTACCACCAATTTCTAAATCTAGACGTCATCAATGATCATCTTAAATGCATAACTTGTTTGCTGACTTTTGGCAAAAGAGAAAAATCATTTATTATGCTGGTTTCATTGATAATTATCAAGTGTTCAAACTTACATGTTGTATGTATGTATTTCACATTCTTTGGTTCAGAAAAATGGATGTGTTATATCCTGAACGTAAAGTAGATAAGTTATCACCAACAACCCTGCAAGCTGATTCAGCTGATCAAGGCTAATTAAATTGAAAAATTGTACGGCATCAAACATATGTCAATGTTTAATTTATAACATTATATACAAAAAGTCAACATATTTACAAGATTTGACTCACGGAAATAAAAAGTTCTAGTATTTCTTGGAGTTCCGTTAAAACATTGGCAAATAAAGATCGGGGTAAAAATTATGGCGAAGTTTCAGTGAAATAAAATCCATCCTTCTGCTAATTCAGAAACGAAACCAAGACCTTTCCCCTATATCAAATCTAATAATATTGTTTAATGCAGAGACAGTGAACTATTAAAATTTGACGTCGAGCATGATCAATAAAGGTTAAGGTTAGTGGAGAGGTTTCGGAATTGTTTATTTGTAGGATAGACTGTAGGGTAAAGGTTTGCATTTACAATTTTCTCATTCTAAGCATGGTAGGTTGCGAAAATGATGGATATTGTATAAGTGTGATGCAATGATGCTTGCTAATAGTAAGTGTAAAGTGTAGCATTATCATAATAACCAATGAACATATGATTATGAAATGAACAAAGCCAGCCATTACGCTATGCGTTCGCGATTGTTTATATACCGTGAGTGACTCTATGATCACATGTGAGTTTACACTACCTACACTACAATCCAGTTCAGAGACTGTACAATTTTTGCTCGAAAGAGTGTAGAATATTACTATAGCTTGGACTCTACAATAATTTCTACAATCTACAATCTCGAAATCGCTGCACTGTTCCATTCCGCAACCTCTATAATATTAATTATGCATTATAGAAATATTTTTCACATCAAAGATGCATGAATAACCATAGGTACAATCAGGCGGTAATGTTAGTTCAGTAATTTCTGCAAAATATCAAAAGGTGAGAAATTAGTCTCTTTTTAAAAATAGGGAACGATGCGTTATCATCATTTACCGCAAACCGCCATGTACAGGATGATTCATATTATGTTTGCATAACTTTCGGCATTTACTATAAAAGTATAGCATCAAAATTAAATTAAATTTGAACAAATTTAAAATAACAAACGTTTAAAGTTTCATTTAAACCCAGCATCATTAAAAGCTACCGTAAAATATTGCTACAAGGTTAATTTGAAATTCGTAGGATAGGAATAAGTTTTACATGAAATTTTCTATCCAAAAATTTCGAAATCGCGATTTCAAGCAATTGATCCTCCGATTTTAACCGGATAAATTTTGGTTGTGTTCATAACCACTCAATTATCATTCAAGTAAAATTATACATATAAAGAATTAACTCGTGTTGAGTTATGCATATGAGAATATTTTGAACTTTTCAGGAAAACGAAGTAGCGTGATGTGGTCGCGTATGCTAACAAACAGTAGAACTATTTCAAAACCCAATCAAAGTTTGGATGTTAGTCGATTTTACCTCTTCTACGCTAAGATATTGGTAATTAAACACAGGTTGCGGTTAATATATACCTCTTCATACATGACAGTAACAGCCTGCTAAGCATGCCCACTCACTTTTATCTTAATCATTTTCATATAGTCTCTATGTATCAAGGTAGAACCACTGAAATGTTCCTGAATTCATGTCAAAATGTGAGAAGTCATCCAATTTACCAAGTATATTGTTTGATTTGTTGACGCCATTACGGAAAAATGCAAAAAAATCCAATAGTTTGAATTTAAATTTGTGGCAAAAATAACCCTTGGAAAAATAATTTCTTACCAAAACTTTTGAAATAAAAATTTTGACCACGTATCTGAACCAAGTTTTACTGGAAATCCTCATATGAAACTTCATACATTTCTTATTTAAAATTTACTTAAATATCGAGACATTTTGCCAAAACGTTTATTTGGCGAATTCTTAAACTTATGCAAACTTAAAGTGAATTACCCTTCTTTATTTGAAACTTGGTACTTTGTATTAGCTATTTCCATTTGCTTGAGAGAGTTCCAGCAGTGCTTCAAAGGATCGTCTTTTCTTTCTTCCAATTAAAACACTTGACTTCGCAACATGTCGAAATTTCGTAGACACTTATATCATTTTTTAATTAATACTAGTAATGCACGTTAATGTACGTTAATATTCTTTTTACAACTTCCTCAATTTAAGCAATTTATTTCTTTATAATAGTCCTATGGGAAGTGAACACACATCCTCAATGACGTGAAACCTGCGTTCGTTTATATGTAAATGGTGGTGAGTTATACAATAGTGGTGTCAAAGTGAATCACCCAAGCTAAAAGTTCTTAACCGAACAGCCAACTAACTGATAATGATATCATACACGAAATAATTAATAACCGCACTTAATAAATTTTAAACCAGATCATGATATTAAGAACTATAAACTACACTACTAAAATATTTACAGATTTTACTCTAAACTAATTCAAAATAATTTCAAACATGGACCTCAGCATTTCTTAAACTCTATTGATTTTTCTCAAAAAAATGACGACTTTCATAAATTTTTCACATATCGTCTCGCACCATCGAGCAATAATAATAATTCTACCCCACTGGGAGGAACTCGCTTGATTTCTTCCTGCAAGTCTTCTGGAACTTCACAGTTTAGCAAACACATTAACCCGACTGTATGTGGTAGTATTTGACCTGTCATTAGTAAATGTTGCTGTATTGTTGTAAATTTTCTATTGAAGCGTTGAACTAGTCTAAAAAATATTATTTCCAATGTATTTATAAATATTTAAATTAATTAAATAGCAATGTAATATTTTGTTTTTCATTTGAAAACCTACAGTATCATCTGTTACCGTAGAGTTTCTAGTAGATCACATCATGTGATTCACATGTACTCCATATTTATCAAGTATAAATATGTAATTGATTGATACGTATTTTTCCATTAGAGTTGGGTAAAAATGATTCTGAATAATTTTATTTTAAATTCGGAATATCAGAATGTAAAGCGTTATAGGTTTTCATAGATACTGATATGATTCTTTTAAAGGGTTTTGTCCAATATGTTTGATAATTAATAGGATCTATGTATCTACTTTTTACAAGAAGTGGATAATTTTCAATTACTAAAAATAATTCGCATGCATAAAGGCGTACTTTAAAATAGAAAAACGCTAAACTATTAACCATAATTACTTATGTATACCTTAATCTCCTATTTCATATAAGCCATTCCATATACAACAATCTTGTTACCCATAAATGATCTTTAGTATGTAAAACACCGCCGACGAAATTATCTGGAAGGAAGGACGGCAAAGATTAACAATGATCGAATTCTAGAAAACAATAGCTCCAGATTTTCCGTATTTAGTTCAATAATAAATTACGCAGCTTTTCACTTTAATAAAATACTCGACATTTCGCATTAAGTCAAATAAGTACATTAATATAATTTCCATGATGTATTATGGTATATTACTTGATTATAAATTAGGATTAAATTAACAAATTTATTCATTAGTTTAACATTATTAACTCAAAAGTTGTATTTTATTTTGCTGTTGTCTATAAATTTTTAAAACTTTATGAACGTAAATTACAGCAGGTAATTATCAATTAGATTCTCACTGAATTTTGTACTATTAACTAAATTAAATATATTACATAACAACATAAAATACCAATTTTAAAATTTTTGATTTATTTTGATTTTCTGATTATTTTCAACACAACCAGATATTCAATCTGAAACCTAAAACAAATCCTTGTAAATGACAGAAACATTATTTAAACTAGCCGCAAACAACACAAATTAATTTTACTACTGAATTTTTTGGGCACATTCTCAACCAACATTTCATTCACATCTATCTGCGACTGATTTTGATCTCCAGCTTGATGAAGTTATTATTTAAGGTATTGTAGCGTTTCAAAACTTTTAATTTTACCCTCAACAAAATATTAATATAAGCTTCATGAAATTTAAATTAGGTTTATATAAAGTAAGCAGCTAATTTAACATTTAATCAAGTGTCATTTGATGATTAACTTTCTCATTCATGCCGCTCTGATTATTGGAACTATCACAGCTAAATTTTGATATTATATGTACAATTTTGCATGCAAATTGAATGTGTCTATTTCATTTCATGTAGCAGAACAATAATTTATTAAAAATCCGAACATTGATAAAAATTTACTTTTTTCACTATGTAGTATCAAATGTATTATTGATACAATTAGGATTACTAACCTCAATCTCACTATCTAAGTACGTGGACGAAGCTATTGGAACCAGTGAGACAATTAATTTTACATCTGTTGTACTTACAAATTAATGGCGTTATATTTTTACATAAAAACTGAACGTATGAAAGTATCCCTGAATAAGGAATAGGAAATAATTTCGTGTATTTATACAATAGGATAATTAAGAGGTTCAATTCGCAATTAAAAGGTTCAATAAAGAATTCAATTGTTCGCATTACTGTATTTAATCGTTAGTAAAACAATTTTTCATGTTGTTCAAAAATGTCAAAATTAGTTTTGTGACAGTAAACCCAATATTATTGTTATACAAACTACTAACTGTTGCTCAGCTTCATATTTAACTTCAAGAACGATTCCAGTGTAACACAAAACTATTGTAATTAATGTTGTGACACTAAAGAACATTATACTTGTTTCATCAATTTTGATATCAAATTTTACAACAACCAGGCCAAGAACCAACCACCTAATAAGATAAGCGATAATTGTTCTGTTGCACATATTACCTATTGGTGTTAAAGCTGGACATATATTTAGTGGAACTAATTAAAACGGGTATGCTGTATGATTTAATAGATTTTTATGTGGTAACGTTACAGTGTAAGAAATAAGAAAGAAGGAGATTTGTAGGAAATAAACGGTAAATACTTAACGCAGAAGTATAATTAATTACTTTCAATTAAGTACTCGGTTTTCTTCCATTTATTGACAGAAAATAGAAGATGCATTGTGCTCACTAAAATGTGCAAGATTAATTATGAACTGCGTTAACGTTTCATTCTAGAATCCATTATTGAAAAGTTGATTTTTCTATTATCGAAATTGAAATTTTTTTTGAATAGAAGTTTGCTTATAATTATAATTGTTAGAACTTGGATTGAAAAGAACTTAAATTTGATTTTTTGATACTACAGCATTAAATCAAACACGATATTGCACGTGAGAAGCGATAACCTTTAACATCATCTACTAAAATCAACAAGCTACAGTAAATTGAAGGCGTCAGCATTCAGCAAAAATGACGAAATTTTTAAAAACACTTTCTTAAAAATAGGTGGTTCTTGTAAATACAATTCAAGCAAGTTCAGCTGTATATTGACAATCAACACTTATTTGTTGCAAAATGTCATTGCACGCGATAGATTTGCTAATAATTTGCAGATGATAGCTTTAATTGACAAAAATACTAGCATGCAATTCGATGGGTACGTATTGTATATATGCACATACTCAAGACTTCATTTATGTGATATAATCAACTCTCATTATTTAACGATTTAGATTAATGAATGTTACTGCGCATAGGATTTAGCTTTATTGTTATTGACTAAGTTTTTCATATCGTTATGCAAACTATACGCTTAAATTTAAAAAAACCTTATACACATGGTTGATGTTTAAGATTAACCTTTTTTGAACTTTGTTGCAGACTAATTGCCTAAGTAAACCAAGGTCGTTAGAGTTTTACAAAAAATGCCAAACCTCTCGAAATGGCTTTTAAAACAATATGGTCCTAGTAAAACTATCAGTTGAAAGTTGATATTGACAAGAAAAACATGACTGCTCCAACAGCCTATCCCATAAGATTTATTTTTTATTAATATGAATAGCAAGATTATACACGATTAATCGACAACGGCACAAGCTTACAATAAGGTAATTAGGATCTTGAAAAAGGATCTTGAAAATCAAATCAGTAATAATTATTATTACGTGTTCATCAGCTAGATACACAGTTTTTGCGGTTACCGCTCTTACCTCCTTGATACCATCCTATGTTTTCTAAAACTTTGTATTGTGCAATCTATTACTAATGTAACTTCTGGTTAAAAAATATTACACTGGATGAGTAACAGTTATTGCACAACGCATACATTATTGCCGCGTATAAACTATCCGTAATTATTTTTAAATTTTAATCAAATGCATTAAATCAATTTTCTAAAACCCAACTCAATCGATATGAAATACAATATTGAATTCAAGCTTACCGTAGCTATTTCATTTTATATAGCTTTGGAATAATCAATAACAATTTTTTTACATCAAAAAACCATAATGATCTTTAAATCGTTATACAAATTACACTCAGTTTTATATTATACTCACAAGAGATATAGAGAACAAACCTGTCGGACTTTCCGCCACAAATCGTTTGAACATTCCAATATTGGCGTTAAGCCTTTAGAAATACTGGACCCAAAATGTTGCTGAATAATCAATATGATCTTTAATTTCTTTAAACTCATCTCTTTTAAATTATATATTTGGGGGCTTATTTTTTAAATAATTTATATGGATTAATAGAGGAGGATAATATATAAGTCATCGGATAGGATAGCTTCAATTATTAAATTCTCATGAATAAATATACCTACCTCTGGTTCAGTTATTATATTCAGTTATTGTGATGATTTCCACGGGTGAAAAAATTCAATTTAAATTTGGAAACAACAAATCCTTTTATACGCTACAGTATTGATTATTAAACACTAATTTTTATAACGCTTCTTATTGCTTGATTTATTTACTGTCAGGTTGTATAAATCCCAGGTTGATTTTCATTTATTTTTATAATGCATAAGTGGGGTGTATCAAAAATCCTGAATCCAAAAATCCGGAAGTCCAAAAATCCGGAATCCAAAAATCCGTAATCTAATACTTTTTATTTAAATGCATGGTTGAATTATTTCTGGATTATTGGATTTCCGGATTTTTGGATTCCGGATTTTTGGACTTCTGGATTTTTGGACTTCCGGATTATTGGATTCCGGATTCTTGGATTCCGGATTTTTGGACTTCCGGATTTTTGGAATTACGGATTTTTGGATTTCCGGATTTTTGGACTT
>JAHZMV010005359.1:0-20646 GCA_027743765.1 Coecobrya sp. COE2 | reverse complement strand
CATAACAAACTAGGCCTTGTCAAGGGTGCAACCAAAAAAATAAGGCAAATAGCCCTGATTGTTCCTCTATTATTATTAGCTCGTTGCATATGACCGTGGCACAACATGAGAGGTTAATCAATGCAAATATGAGCATCTAAAACAGCAGCTCAATATGCTATGTAACAAGAACTCAAATACAAATATAGCAAAAGAAAATATGTAAAGAACTGTAATTAAAATCCAAAGTACTACCAAATATGTCCATTTTGTAGGAATCGCCCTGTTTACGTCTTCCAAAACGAAAGACCCATGATTGTTGAAAAGATGATGCCCCAAACTAACAAGCAGGCTTATATTTAGTTTTCTCGCCTTCGTCTGATGAAAGCCTTTTAATGCTTCAACATTTTCAAGAATTTTTGAGTTGGTCAATATGTTCTTATAAATTCCAGCCCCAACGAGCCACTTGAGAAACTCAGAAAACATTTTGAATATCAGGCAATTCTTTGACTGACTTTCCCACAATTGGAAACCTAGTTAAAAATAAACCCTCGTCACCTTCATTTCTCACTCGTACACTCTTTTTCTCCCCAAATACTTTCACCACAGTTGCTAATTGCTCACTAGAATCAATTTTATAGAAAAGGGAAAATCGTTTCAGTTTAGCATTCTTTCTTATCTTCTTCTTAACATCTGTAGTGACAGTTGCCACAACTACAGAGTGCAAACCATGCACCTTTTCTAAAATTCTCGTAACTAATTTGTATTTGGGAGTTCCATTTTTTATTAATCCTTTCTTTGTGACAGAGACCAACTCGCTTCTAAGTGGATCAGTACTGAGTAGTTTATGATTTGTGTCAAAAATGCTTTCCTTCATTGATTTTGGGAGATCAGTTGGCTCAGACTGTTCAGTCATGTAGGAATACAGAGTGAAAGTATAAAAATTTCTTATTATAAGGGAATGTTAACCACAGGACCAACAGAATGATGCTTACATCTCCTTTTTTGCTTATATTTATATTCAAAGATTGTTCATAGCAAATAGCGTACATTTCCCAAATTGAATTTTCGAACCCAAGTAGCCACAACATCAGTGACAATGTGACCGTTGCCATCCAAAATATTATCCACACATTTAATATAAACGGTTTTAGGAAGGACATCAAGTCATTATTGAAACCGTAGTCGGTTTCCATGAAAGTTTCAAACTTGTACCCCATGTCAATTACACCGTATGGACTATAGGACGGCCCTAACAAACTGGAAGGTTTTGGCTTCGGTAGCCTATAAATTTCTTGTAAGGTTGGTTGATGTTGATGAATATAATGACAATGTTTCCTTATTGTACAATTAAAAACTTTATGGAATATTGGTAAATATAAGGCATGCCTTTGTTCTTTTCATTGTAGTTGCACAGGTTAGATTTAATTCATCAGCCAAGCTGAACTGAATGCTCATTTTAGGTATATTCAATCAAAATGATTCTAATAATTGTAATTGTATTCCTGATCCTGATCTATATTCCAGTTCAGCTAGATATGCAGGATAACAGTTTGGGATATTATGGTGTTGCGGCACCATTCTCACTAACCACACATGGTATACAGGAAACGTACTATTCATTAGATGAATCTAAAAATATGATTATTGAGCTACTGAAAATCTCCGAAATGTGAAAATTATTTTGATTGCCTTTTGGTTTGATTATTTCAATTGAGAAAAGTACAAATTTGGGTACATTTTCTTTGTACAATTTGGTGGGCAGATCCTCAGCTAATATTTTATTAACCTTATATCTGTCGTCTTGTTTCAAAATATTATCAACATGAATTATAAATTCTGAGGCACAATGTCGGAAAGTTGTGTCATATAAGTTAGCGTTTACAATGTTAGCGGCTCACAATAATATTTTGATTCCTCACAAATATTTGAAAGACAAGTCAAGTTGGTAAGGCAGCCACGCAATTTCAACGTTACTGAAAATGACGGAATTTAAGAATAATTTATTGTGAAGGATGTGTTTCTGTTCCAACTGTTTCCCAAAAGTAGCAACTTGACATGACAGTGTCATGATGACACTGTAAAACCTAATATGGTATTGAGATAAATGACTAAATATCTTAAAACATTCCGACACCTAATTTCCGTTTTTAGAAGGCGTTAGTTTTAAAGTGACGGAAAAATAGTCTTATTACGCGATGCCCAAGAGGCTCCCTCGAAAATTTGGTCTGAGTGAATTGTAATGGACGATTTCGGGTTGTAGAGTGAAATAGGCGTCTCTTACACGTGGACGAAACTCTACAATTACATTGTTTAAAAAAATGTATTGTTGAATTAAACAACGTGTGTAGTTTTTTTTAAACTCAGGATTAGGTTTTAACAATTAAACTGTTTTGTGTAAATAGTTTAAACAATCCATGAAATGGTCCTCAACACAACGGATTTTAAAATAAATTTATTTGCTTTTTAATACACTTAATATTTTTGTACATTAATCATTTTCTTTACTCTATAATTTTTGTATACAAACATTCTTCTTGATCCCCCTGTATAATAATTATAATCTTCAAACTAAAAGAAATCGTCAAATTTCAATGGATTAAGGATATATGGAATAAAGTATACAAGGTGCATGCAACGTTTTATGGTAAATACGAAAATTTGAAACAACAACGAGATATATAATGTGGAAAGAACTCAAATATAAATATAATAAAAGAAAATATGTAAAGAACTTTAATCAATGTCCAAAGTACTACTAAAGATGTCCATTTTGTAGCAATAAATTTGTTTTCATCATTTAAAACGAAAGATCCCCGATTGTGGAAAATATGATGTCCCAAAGTAAACAGGCTTATATTTAATTTAATTTCCATCGTCTTATGAAAGCCTTTTAATGCTGCAATATTATCATTAATTTTTGTCGTTATCAATATACGCCCATAAATTCCAGACTCCACAAACCATTTCAGAAACCCAGTAAACATTTGAAACACAAGACAATTTTTTGACTCGCTTCCCCAAATTTGAAAACTATGTAAAAATAATTCATCTTCGCCTTCATTCCTCACTCGTACAGTCTTTTTATTTCCAAATACTTTAACCAGGGTTGCTAACCTCTCGTAAGAATCCATTTTGTAGAAAAGGGAAAATCGATTCCTTTCAGAATTCCCTATTATGTCCTTCTTTAAAAAATTAATTACAGCTATCTCCTTCATTGCATGAATACTCTCCACCTTCTCTTTAATAGCCGTAATTAGTTTATATTTCCGAGTTTCATTCTTTACTAATTCTTTACTAATGACAGAAACCAAATCGCGTCGGAATGTATCAGTCCCGAGTAAGTTATGATATTCGTCAAAAACGCTTTCTTCAACTGATTTTGGAAGATCCGTTGGCTCTGACATTTCGGTTATATAAGAATACATGGTGAAAGTATAAAAGTTTCTTAATATCAGGGCACTACATATCCATAAAGCTACCATACATGCAGATTTTTTATTCTTTATTTTTATATTCCAGGACTGTTCCAAGCAAATTCTGTACATTCCATAAATAGAATTTTCCAGTCCATGTATCCCCAATATCAGTGACATTGCCACTGTTGCAAACAAAAAGCTTAACCAAACACCTAAAGTAAACGGTTTTAGGAAGGCCATCAGGTCATTGTTGAAACCGTAGTCGGTTTCCATAAAAGTTGCAAATTTGTAGCCCATATCAATTAAACCGTATGGACTATAGTATGGACCTGACGTGAAATGTTTTGATTTTGAATCCTTCGGGGTTGGTGTATGCTGAATAATATAGTTACAATGTGTGTACATGCTGCAGTTAAAAACTTGATGGAATATTAATATATAGCAGTAATTTGTTGTTCTTTTTAAGCCGGACACAGTACATCTTCGATTTAACTTATTGGTTAAACTGAACCGAGTTCTCATTTTAGGAATGTTGAAAATTTCCCATAATTTCTCTATCCATTTTAGTTTCTTTTCTTTTCCAGAACTATTTTTCAGCTCTAATGGATAAGCTGGATAACAGCTTTTGTGTTTAGGAACAATTTTCACTACACATGGTATGCAGGAAATATATAGGTTATTAGATGATATTTCTAAAAATATGATAATTGACCTACTGAAAATCTCGACAAGGTAAAAATGATCTTTGTTTGTCTCCGACTTGTTTATTTCTGTAGGAAAAATTATATATTTGGGCACAATTCCTTGATAAAATGATACTAACTTCTCATCTAAAACATTTGTAGCGTTATCTCTTGATTTGAAAATGACATCTATATAAACAGTAATTTCTGGGAGACCATGTTGGGAAGTTATATTATACAAGGTTGTGTTCTTTCCTTTGCATTCCCGGTTGATAATGATATTCTGATTTTTGACAAATATTTTAAATATTTCCAGTGATAAATCAAGCTTACCAGATATCCACAAAATTTCAATGTTAGTGAAAGTAAATGAATTTAAGAATAATTCATTTTGAAGAATTGGTTTCTTTTCCAGATCTGCTGCTAAATTTGTAATTTGACTTGTAACTGTAAAGACAAAGCAATTCAAAAGAATTATTGAATATTTTAAAAACTTTCCGGGGCAGTTTGTCATGATTACTTTTTAAATGTTGAGATTAAATCTTCATTGTATTGTCTGATTCATGAAAATACGTATGCTTGTTTCACATTTCAAATCTAAGAAATTGCAATACACATGCTAAATCGATGAATAAAAGACACAACAAAAATGTCCAGCACTTGAGCGATACTTCAAACCAGGACAAAGACCACCACATGAAGGCATTGTCTTTGTATCAAATTATTAATAAGAAAGAAACTTTGTACTCTCAAAATGTCTGGTTATATTCCAATTTTTAAAATACTTCACAAATTGTATAATTCTAAGCCATGTCATGATATACGTTTTGTATTGCAACGCTTTCTCAAGGATATTACAATTATTTGCATTTCAAAAACAATGCATAATTTTTTTGCATTATTCAGTTTTTGTATGGTGCTTTTTGTTATTTTAATTTTGTAACTTTTGTCATTCATCACCCATTTAATATTTTTTATGGATCAAGGCCTATAAATTACTAGTTGAACAGCTCTTTTGTTAGTCTTATTCTTACCGTACTTTCACACGTGACAATTAAAAAAAAATTTTTTAGGAACATTTTGCTCAAATGCTTCACGGAAGATATGAAAACTTAAAGCAGCAACGAAATAAATGATGAGGCAAGAACTCGCACAAAAACATAATACAAGAAATCATGTAAAGCGCACCAATTAACATCCAGAGCACTAACAAAGATGTCCACTTCGCAGGAATAAATTTACTTTCATCATCCAATACGAATGACCCTCGATTGCGAAATAGATGGTACCCCAGCGTGAAAAAATTTAGAGTCAATTTTGGTTTCATCGGTTTGTCCGCAGCAAAATGTCTTATCGCATCTATACTCTCATAAATTTTTGCATTGGTATGTATATGACGATATATTCCAGACTCGACCATCCAACGCAGAAACCCAGTAAATATTTCAAATACAAGGCAATTCTTTGACTCGCTACCCCAAATTTGAAAAGTCGGTATAAATAATGCATCCCCGTCACCATTCCTCATCCATACTGACTTCCTATTTCCAAAGACTTTCACCAGGGTTGCTAATCGCTCATTAGAATCAACTTTGTAAAAAAGGGAAAATCTTTTCAATGCAGAACGATTTTTTGAAATCTTCCGTACAGCTTTAATAAGCCCCGGGGTTTGTGTTGTTGGAAAACTCGTTAACTTTGATAAAATTGTTTTATACAGTTTGTATTTTAAACTGCCATTTTTAACTAGTCCCCTTTTCATCTGGGTTATAAGTACGTGATCTAGAGGGTCAGTGGCAACCAGGTTGTGATTTATATCAAAAACGCTTTTCTCCAATGACTTTGGTAGCTCCGTCGGTTCGGATGTTTCGGTCATGTAAGAATACAGAGTGAAATTGTAATAGTTTTTCAATATCAAGGCGCTAATTATCCATAAAGCTAGCAGGAGGATATTTGCGGTTACTTTATTCTTTATTTTTATATTGCATGGTTGTTCCAAACAAATCATATACATTCTCCAAACGGGATTTTCAAGCTGAAGTAGCTTTAAAACCAGTGAAATTGCGACCGCAGCCAGGCAAAAGGTTGCCCAAATGCCCATGGTAAATGGCTTTAGAAAGGACATCATGTCATTGTTGGCGCTGTAATCATTTTCCATAAATATTGCAAACTTATAGCCCATATCAACTATACCAAAAGAACTATACGCTGGACGGTATTGCAAACGTAAAGTACTGGGTTTGGCGTTTTTCAGTCCAGAGGCGTCTTTGAATGCTGGGTGATGTTGAAATATATAGTTGCAAGAGTGTGCATTTTTGGTACAATTAAAAATTTGATGGAATATTGAAATAAAGCAGGCCGTTGTTCTTCTCAAAGTGGATGCACAAGTTACACTTTGTTCATGTGTTAAGGTGAATTGGATATTCATTTTAGGAATGTTGAATTTTCTCCATAATTTCTCTACCAAGTGTAATGTCATTTCTTTTCCAGACATATTCTCAAGTTTAACTGGATAAGCTGTATAGCAGTGGCATTTCTTATGTTTCGCTGTATTTTTCATTACGCATGGAATACAAGATATATAAATTGTTGGACTGGATGTTTCTAAAAGTATGATAATTGAGCCACTAAAAATCTCGGAAATGTAGAAATAATCGTTAACTCCTGTTAACTTGGTTATTTCTAATGGGAATATGACATACTTGGGAACGCTGGTTTTGTAAAGTTTTGGCAATTCTTCGCTCAATATTTTAACAGACATGGGGTTTTGTGTAAATTTGAAAATGGTGTCTATAAAAACTAGAAATTCTGGAGAGCCAAATCGGGAAGATACGTTATACAAGGTTGTTTTTTCAAAGTTGTATTTCCGGTTTACAAGAATATTTTGGTTATTTACAAACAGGTGGAGTATATTTTCGGATAAAGATAGTTTTTCAGATATCCACAAAAATTCAATGGTAATGTTTCTGAATGAAGTTAAGAATATTTTGTGGTGAAGAATATCATTCTTCTCTATAATGTCTTGAGCTAGATTGTAACCATCAATTTGAATGGGAACTTTTAAGAGCAGAGTATTCCGAAGAAGTAATAATATTAAAAACCGAAAAATGTTTGCCATTGTTGTTTCTTTTGACAATTTTATATTTCCCTATAGGTTGGCTTATTCCGATTCCGGGCAAATGGCACAATAGATGAGATTAGTAAATATGTAAACATAAACCAACAAAGATACATTGTCTGGAATTGTCTTTTGAATAGAGAGTTTGAACAAGGTATTTAAAATGAGCTTACTTATAGCTAGTTGAATGATTATTTCAAGTGGGAAGTCATAAATTTAATTTAGTTTATCTTTTATGAAGACAACAGACTTTTCATTTAGTAAATAATAAAAGGTTGTCACTCAAACAATGGAAACTTTTTGTAAAAAATTTAGTACTAATCTTCAAAAATATTTGCTTGCACGTGCTTAATAAAATATCGCAAAAAAATTGCAATTGCGTAACTTGGTTTAAGAATTGTTGCCAGTGCCAGCCAAATAATAAACAAAAGTTTTATTATTTATTATTTATTTCCTTCTAAAATGATTAAATCAAAAGCTATTAAAGCTAAACTATAATTTTGGAATTGCGCAAAGCAGATGCACATAAAGATAATTTTTCCTTCAGAAATATCCTGGTCACGATCATGGATAAGAATTAATATACCATTTCTTTCAATGATTTCATAGATTAGATTTCTGTCTCATGTGCTAAACAAATTCATGCAGATACTATTTGAGTTTCATTGAGGTATTATGATGTTAATTGGATAAATTGCTAAGCCATACAAAAGTGTCATCACTTACAGGGCATTGCCGTAATATATTAGAAGCTACAAATACACGTAATTTTACACAAGATAATTGTGCAAATCGTTTATTATGATGAAAGTGAAATGTAACCGAAATGCCTTGCATATCACATAACTCACTTGGCCTGTATCCTGTTTATTCAGAAATACAAATTATGGAAATATTATTATTAATAATAAAAATAAACAGTAACTTGAAACAGTAAACTCTACTGTTCGCCGAATTTATGTTAAAATGTAGCTGTACCACACATGTTAGTATAAATTAATATCTAATGATAATTTAGTAAAACAAATTTCTTGGTTTTTGTGATGATTCATCACACATACAGCTTTGTACATACATGCATAATAGATTATGGGCTTGATTATATTTTATATTTGGCATAACCAGCTATTTATAAATGCACTAATATTCATCAAAAACAGATAAATCATTTATGTTTTCTAAATTCGAATTTAATTATAATATCTACATTTCGTAAGATGAATAAATTCTATAAGCTATTTCTTGGTACTCCAATGAAATGGAAAATTTTGCACTATAAAACGCTAGTTTCAGATAAAATCCAATTTATTCTTTTTGCTAACACTCAATAATACAAAATATAACCTTATACAAATTGTTATTTTCAAATCTAAATCTGAAACTAAAAATTTCAAGATGAACCTATCCCGGATTCTGGTTTCTATTTTCTTAATAATAGCACAAGTTTACTGTTCGGAAACCGACCAAAATACAACACAGATAGGTGGAGAACTCACGGCACAAATTGACAACTTTATTTCAAAGCACTACCTTTCCAACGCCGGCATTTCTGGGTTGGGAATCTCAATTGTGAAAATAACCGATGTTGGTCGAGCTCTATACAGCAACGGTTATGGAATGGCTGACCAGGAGAAAGGAATTCCAAACGGAAATCAGACGCAGTTTTTAATAGCGTCTATTACGAAGGTAATTGTACTAGCATTAATTGCTTATTATAAAGTTGATGGCTGACCAGGAATTTATCTATGCGTCCCCTTGCACGAATAATTATATTTAGTGTTTTGAAATCTTAACAGAGCCTTATGTCCACAGTAGTTGTTAAAATCCTGCACGAGAAGTATCCAGAAATGGGCAAGGCTGTCTTGGACACTCCAATCAGGACATTGATCCCTGCTGCAAACTTCACTTTGACTGACAGGCTATTCCGAATTGAGGCTAGTCTTTAAATTTCAACCGCATGGCAATAATAAATGTAAATATAAATATTTCGTATATTTTTTTAGATTCCGATCCGAACATGGCACGTTTCGTGATTTATTGGCACATCGCATGTGCTACCGTAGGGGTGACATTGCTTGTTTTTATGCACAGGCAATTAACACATCAGAAATAGTATAGTACGTGAATTAATTAAACATATAAAATCTTCAAGTCCCTGTAAAATTAAATAGTAAATAGCTAGTTATACCCTTCCCTAATTTTCAGTCGACAGAGATATGCGGAAGAAAGATGTGGCATTCGCTCAGAGTTCCAGTATAACAATCAAATGTACATGGTGGCTGGAGAACTTATTGGAATTCTTGCTGACAAATCGTTTGAAGCCTTTCTTCATGATCTGCTAACACAAATTGGCATGCAGGATTCCACATTAACAAAGAAATCGGATGATTATTCAAATTTGCCATTCAGAGCCAAACCATACTATATTTTGGATAACGTTAGCCACCCAACAAATACTGATCTATTAGAGTAAGTCTGAGAAAATTCTAATGTGATATGTCTAAAAATATTTTATAATTAGTTAACTTGTTTTTGTCTCAGGAGAACCATCGGTTTAAATGCTGCTGCTGGCTTGTGGTCTACCCCAGACGATATGGCAAAATACCTGAATTTTCATCTAAATCTCGGAAAAGTAGGGGAAAGCCAGGTTATCCCAGAGTCAGTCATGAAATGGTTAAGTACACCATCAAATATAATTCCATACAACGAGTTCAAATCCTCAGAAGAAGACAAAATTTACAATTTTCTTTCATACGGTCTTGGACTCGAGCGGTTATCTTATGACGGTTGGGAGTTGTTGCAGCATAGTGGATACATTCCCCCATTCAGCAGCCTTTTGACCCTGTTCCCATCGCAGAAAATAGGAATATTTACTTCATCAAACCAAGCTCCTGTTCTTATCGACCAACAAGTATTGCATGCATATATTTTTGAAATACTTCGTAGTTCCCCGAACGCCCTCCAAATAAGTTCCAAGGTCATTAAACACGAAAAGGTAAAACAAGCTGAATTTAAAGTAAAGTTGGATAAAACTGTCGAAAAATTTCTGGGTCAAGCTGAGGATGGCACGTGTCAGGAAGGAGTGTATAATCTCCCCAACATAACTGGAAAATACGGTAGTGGGTCTTTAGGTAACCTTGAAATTTTCGAAAAACTAAATTCCGAAACTAATTCAACTGGATTATATCTTTCATACGGGAAATCGGCGCATGGATGGCTACAAACTTATAGCAGCAATAATAATGATACTGCTGAAGTAATAAACTTGCAGATAAAATGGGACACTGACATCGTGCAGGACAATTACGCAGTTGGAATCTATGTAGGTCTTAAATATGCTCGAGTTTACAATGAAACTTTTGAATTTCTGTGGCCTTTGGAAGACAAAATGGACCCATTTGGAAAGTTTCGTGTGGGTGTACATTTAGAAAATTTGCCACCCATTCCTTGGAACCCCGAGAGTTGCTAAATATTGAACAAAACAGCAGATAATGTCATTTGTCATATCGTGCAAAATACAAAAGGAGCAAAGTTATATTATTTATTTCCTTCGAAAATAATTAAATCAAAAGATACCCAGGATAAATTTTTTACATTAAGATTCGCTGAATCGGTGCAACGCTTGTGTATCTAAATATTATAATTTTGCTTTCAGAAATAACCTGGTCACGGTTATTATTAAAAATTAATCTACCATTTCTTTCAATGAGATAGTGTTTAGATTTCTCTGTTATGTGTGTTATTCATGCAGATACGATAGTACGATGTTTATGGGATGGGGTGCATTGCTTAGCCTATCAAAAGTGTCATAATTTTCAGGGCATGGCCGTAATAAATTACAAGCTATAAATGCACATAAATTTACAAAAGAGAACTGTGCAAATCCTTTATTATGCTGAAAATGAAATAATCTCAATGAGTTACATGACCTGGATCCTGCTTATTCAGAAATATAAATTATGGAAATATTAATAATATAAATAGTAACTTGAAACAATAAAACGATACACTCTACTTTTCGTCGATTTATGTCAAAATTTAGTTGTACCATGCACATGTCAGTATAAATTAATATTTAGTGATAATTTAGTAAAAATGAGTTGCCTTAGCCTTTTGTGATGATGTTTTCTGGAAATCATGATGAAAATCTCGTACTGATACGTTGAGTGTGTTTATTCATACTCGCATAATAGATTGTGGGCTAGATTATCTTTTCTACTTGGTGTAATCAGCTATTTATAAAAATGTACTAATATTTATCAAAAATGGGTACATCATTTATATTCTCTAAATTCGGATTTACATATAATATTTGCATTTCAAAAGATGAATAATTCTATAAGCTATTTGTGGTATTCCGATGAATTACGCTTCTTATAATATAATTAATTTTGCAGTATAAAAAGCAAGTTCCGGGTCAAATAAAATTTACTCTTTTGCCAAAGCTCAATAATACAGTTTATTGTTTTTTCTGATTTTCTACCAATTTAAATCTGAAAATCAAAATTTACCATGAAACTATCCCCGAGTCTGATTTCTATTTTGTTAATAATAGGTCAAGTTTGCCGTTCTGAAGGCCACCAAAATACAGCACAAATAGATATAGAACTCACGGCGCAAATTGATAACTTTATTACTAATCACTACTTTCCCAATGCCGGAATTACTGGATTGGGACTCTCAATAGTTAAAATAACCGACGATGGACAAGCTCTGTACAGCAATGGCTACGGAATGGCTGACCAGGAGAAAGGAATTCCAAATGGAAATCAGACCCAGTTTTTAATAGCTTCCATTACAAAGGTACGAACGTTAATTGCATATTAAAAAGTTGATGGATAAGCTTGTATTTATTAATCGGACCCATTGCACGAGTAATCATATTTAGTGTTTTGAAATCTTAACAGAGCTTTACGGCTACAGTAGTTGTTAAAATTCTGCACGAGAGGTTTCCACAAATGGGCGAGGCTGTATTGGACACTCCAATCAGGAAATTGATCCCTTATGTAAATTTCACTTTGACTGACAGGTAAGTCCAATTTAAGGCTAGCCTATAAATTTCCACTTTATGGTAATATATTATATATATGGTATATTTTTTCAGATTTCGATCGGAACATGGTACATTTCGTGATTTACTGGCTCACCGCATGTGCTATCGAAGGGGTGACATTGCTGGTTTAATTGCACAATCATTAAACACAGCATCAGAAATAGTTTTGTTAGTGAATAAATTAAATCTTCAAGATTTTTTGTTGCAAATACCTATTCAAGTTTCTGTGAAATTGAATAGTAAATATATATTTCGAACCTTCACTAATTTTCAGTCGACAGAGATATGCCGAAGAAAGATGTGGTATTCGCTCAGAGTTCCAGTACAACAATCAAATGTATGTGATGGCCGGAGAACTAATTGCAATTATTGCTAACAAGTCATACGAAGCATTGATTGAGGACCTTCTAACGCAGATTGGAATGTTGAATTCCACATTATCGAAGAAATCGGATCACTATTCAAATTTACCTTTCAGAGCTAAACCGTACTATATTTTGGATAACGTTAGCCACCCAACAAACACAGCTCTATTGGCGTAAGTCTGTCAAAATCCAAAGGCAATATTTTAATAAGGTTTCATAAATTGTTAATTTATTTTCCTCTTAGGAGAACCATCGGTATAAATGCTGCGGCTGGCCTGTGGTCAACCCCAGACGATATGGCAAAATACCTGAGTTTCCACCTCAATCTTGGAAAAGTAGGGGATAACCAAGTTATCCCAAAGTCAGTTATGAAATGGCTGACTAGACCATCAAATCTCATTCCACAAAACAAGTTCAAATCCACGGAAGAAGAAAAACAATTTAATCATATTTCTTACGGTCTTGGTCTTTATCGGGCATCTTATGACGGTTGGGAATATGTGTGGCATGATGGATTCGTTCCCCCATTCAACAGCCTTTTGTCCCTGTTCCCATCGCAGAAAATAGGAATATTTACAACATCAAACCAATCTCCTGCTCTTATCGAGCAACCTATTTTGCATGCATATATTTTTGAAATACTTCGTGGTTCTCCGAATGCTCTTGAAATAAGTTCCAATCTCGTTGTACGGGAAAAAGTAAGACGAGCTGAATTTAAGGTAAAGCTGGATAAAATTGTGGCAAAATTTCTGGATCAGGTTGAGGATGGCAGGTGTCGGAAAGGAAGTATGTCTAATCTCCCCAACATAACTGGAATATACGGTAGTGGCTCTTTAGGTAACCTTAAAATTTTCGAAAAACTGAATCCCGAAACTAATTCCACTGGATTATATCTTCTATACGGGAAATGGGCACATGGATGGCTAGAAGCTTATAGTAGCAGTACTAATGATACTGCTGAAGTTTTTAACTTGAAGATTAAGTGGGATACTGACTTGGTCCAGGATAATTATGCAAATGGAATGTTTGTAGGCATTAAATATGCTCGAGTTTACAATGACAGTTTTGAATTTCTGTGGCCTTTGGAAGACAAAATGCACCCGTTTGGAATATTTCGTGCGGGTTTAAGTTTAGAAAATTTGCCGGCTATTCCGTGGAAGGAGGACAGTTGTTGAAGGGAAATAATGGTTAAAGAAGAGTAAATTATCGTTTATATTTACACAAAATGTTTGTCAGTAATGTTTTCAAACGATATTTTGTTACATGCCATGAAGAAATGCCATGCTATTTCACTTAATAAACATAATTATGTGCCTAATTCCAATTTCAATCCTCTTGGGACAAAGTGATCCATCATTTGCGTCTGGAAAAGCATTTCCAGAAGAAAGATGCAAATCATTTGTGAAATTATAGGTGATGGTTTTGGAACTTCAGAGTGAGCACAATAAAGCGTCGCATAATATCTACCGTGGCAAATGAAAGGTTTGCAAATATCCAATATGATATGAATGTATGCTTTAATTATGTAGTGCCAACTGTACTTGTTATTTTTACAGAACGTAACTGAGCATAATATTATCCACGCATACCTTATCTTTGTATAACTTTTCGCATGAGAAAGTTTGGCAAACGCCTTGTTCATTTTTGTGATTTGTGATGATTGACGTACTTACCTTTGGGATTTCGGATTGCGTAGTTGCATTGCATTTGTGATTTCACACCATTCACTGTGTGTACGCGTTATGAAAGAAGCATGAGTTATTATTTACCTAGCTTACTGATAAATTATTAATAAATACATTCATGTATTTAAATCGCATATAGTTTATTCCATTTTTAATTTCAAATGATTTAATATTGTGTATGTTGATGATTATATTTCAATTATCAAATAATTTTCCGTACCTTAAAATTTTATCCACTCAAGCTACATGTTTTTTGTAAAGACTCGGACGAATGTTCATACTACAAATTACAAATAAACAACAATTTTCAAGTATTAAAAGCGAGTTGACAATTGACATATCGAATTCACTCGCCTTCTGATCCTCAATAAAACTTAAATTACTATACGACCTTAAAATATTTTACATTTACAACAGTATCAAACTTTGACCATGAAACTTTCCCCGATTCGGATATATATTTTCTTAATAGTAGCACAAGTTTGCTATTCTGAAACTGATCAAAATATAATACCAATAGATCCAGAACTCACAGCGCAAATTGATAACTTCATTACTGAGCACTTCCTTCCTAACGCCGGGGTTACCGGATTAGGAATTTCAATAGTTAAAATAACCGACGATGGTCATGCTCTATACAGCAATGGCTATGGAATGGCGGACCAGGAGAGAGGAATTCCAAATGGAAACCAGACACAGTTCCTCATAGGATCCCTTACCAAGGTAGTTGGCAAACTACACACTAAACTATATAGCAAACCAATTTAATTAACTTTCACCGTGTTGGATTAATGAGTAATCAGTTTTTTAAATCTCAACAGAGCCTTACGTCGGCAGTTGTGGTTAAAATTCTACATGAGAAATTTCCAGAAATGGACGAAGCTGTATTGGACACTCCAATCAGACGATTAATCCCTTCTGCAAATTTTACTTTGACTGACAGGTATGTAATTTAATTCCGAATCTTGAGTTTAGGTTTATCTATAATTCGGCAATATGACTGGATGACATAATAAATTAATATTTGAAATAATTTAGATTTCGATCGGAACACGGTACATTTCGTGATTTACTTGCACATAGAATGTGCTTTGGTAGTGGTGACCTGCTAGCCATGACAGAGGCAGAGAACAGCACATCTGAAATAGTATAGTATGCCAATTAGTAAAAATTTAAAAGAGGATTTTTGGAAATTTTCAAGTCTCCGAGAAATTGAAATAGTTAATGACTAGTATGTATATATAACCGATTGTGAATTTTTAGTCGGCAGAGATATGCTGAAGAAATATGTGAGATACGTACTGAGTTTCAGTATAACAACCAGATGTTTGTGATGGCTGGAGAGCTCATTGGACTTATTGCTAACCGGTCATACGAAACTTTGGTTGATGACCTTCTAATTCAAATTGGCATGCATAATTCCACATTGGCAAAGAAATCGGATGACTATTCTAATTTGCCAAAGCGAGCTAGGCCGTACTATATTTTGGATAACGTTAGCCATCCAATGAACACAGATATGTTGAGGTGAGTCTGGAATAATTTCTAAAGCGATGCATTCAAAGCGTTTCCTAATTTATTTTTTTCTCACAAGGCGAGTCGTCAATCACAATGCAGCTGGTGGCCTTTGGTCAACCCCAGACGATATCGGAAAATATTTAAGTTTCCACCTGAAGCTTGGGAAAGTAGGGGACCACCAGGTTATCCCAGAGTCAGTCATGAAATGGTTAAGTACGCCATCAAGTCTCGTTCCAGATAATTATTACAAATCCTCCGACGAAGACAAAATTCTCAATTCACTTGCATACGGTCTTGGTCTCAATCTGGCATCTTATGACGGTTGGGAATATTTGCTGCATTCTGGATATTTTCCCTCCTACCGCAGTCTTTTATCCCTGTTCCCATCTCAGAAAATTGGAATATTTACAACATCAAACCAAGCTCCTGTTCTTATCGACCAACAAGTATTGCATGTGCATATTTTTGAAATATTTCGTGGTTCCCCAAATGCCCTTCAAGAAAGTCTCGATTTCATTGAACGGGAGAACTTACAAGTAGCTCAACAAAAGCAGATGAAGCAAGATAAAATTATCGATTTTTTCGGGCAGGTTGAGGTTGGCAAGTGTCAGAAAGGAGGAATGTCTAATCTCCCCAACATAACTGGACATTACGGCAGTGGCTCCTTAGGCGAGCTTGAAATTGTTGAGAAAATAAATCCCGAAACGAATGCCATCGAATTATACCTTTCATATGGGAAATGGGGTCATGGATGGTTAGAAGAAAGAAATTACAGAGGCACGCCCACAACTGACGTAATAAACTTGACGATAATCTGGGATACTGACCTGATTGATGATAATTACGCAGCTGGAGATCCTGTAGGTCATAATTTTGCACAAGTTTACAATGATACTTTAGAAATTCTGGGACTTGGAATAGGCAGAATGATTTCTCAAGGAAAGTTTCATTTGGGAGTAAGTTTCGAGAATTTACCACCTATTCCATGGAATCCGGACAGTTGCTAAAAGTAAAATAAAGAGGGATAAATGCATGACATGTCTTAACGTTTAACAATGACCATTCAAATTACATGCATTTTTAAATGCCAGAATAAATAATCATTATTATATCATGGGTTAAGTATAAAGTTATGCATGTTTATATCTGCAATTACATACTCAAGAAAATATTGTTTTCCAGTAAATTATAATTACACCATGTACCTAAATACTTTATAAAGAAAAGAAATTTTAAATTGCAACCTGTATTCACATTCATACTACTGAATTACCAGTTTGGCTGATATGATTAAAATATATACATAGAACATATCCACCATTTTGTCAGTTAATCATATCACACAGTGCGATTCAAACTTACATAAATATATTTGTATAGCCTATCGCAGGCAACAACTTTCTTGATCGCAGGCAAACGCGTTTTGATTTTTGTGATGATTGACGTAAATTTTGTGGAAAACATAATTGATTGATAAGCCTCATTAAAGCCTTTTTTGTTGTTAGTAGATTATTTAGATTACCTGTTACGTTGTCTGGAGTTTAATTGAATATTAAACTATTAATAAATAAATGTATCCAAGTAAATATCATCGTATTTTATCCTTTATGTAATTTCAAATAATTGAACATTGTGTGCTTTAATGATTACTTTTCATTTGTCATTTCAAGTATCCACTTCAAGTTACATCCTTCTGACTAAAGCGCTAAAACCGAATGAATGTTACAAGTTACAAATGAACAATAATCTTCCAGTATAAAAAGCGAGTTCCAATTGATAAAATCAATTTACTCGTGTGTAATAACAGTAAATCTTTGTATATTTTGCCTTGGAACACATTTACCATTTACAACAGAATAAACACTTAATGATGAAACTATCAGCGCTTTATGTTTTCTTCATAATAGCACAAGTTTCCTATTGTGCAAATAACCATAATATAATACCGATAGATCCCGAACTCACAGCACAAATTGATGAGTTTATTACTGAACACTTCCTTCCGAACGCCGGCATTACTGGATTAGGGATCTCAGTAGTGAAACTAACCGACGATGGCTATACTCTATACAGCAGTGGCTATGGAATGGCGGACCAGGAGAAAGGAATTCCAAATGGAAACCAGACCCAGTTTTTAATCGCTTCCATTACGAAGGTAGTTGCACTAACCTAAATTACATATAAAGTTTATGGCTAACCGTTTAGTACTCCCCATATTGAAGTAATTATATTTAGTGTTTTTAAAATCTTAACAGAGCATCGCATCTACTGTTGTGGTTAAAACTCTGCATGAGAAGTTTCCAGAAATGGGCGAGGCTGTATTGGACACTCCAATCAGGACATTGATCCCTGCTGCAAATTTTACACTGATTGATAGGTAACCCAAAGTTTATACTAGAGAACTACTCTATATTTACCCCACTTGATGGCAATATACTTGCTACTTTCAGATTTCGTTCTGAGCACGGTACATTTCGTGATTTACTGGCGCATCGCATGTGCATTGGCGGTCATGATCTTATATCAATAGCTGAGCCATTTAACACGTCATCGGAGATAGCATAGTACGTTATTTCATTAATAATTTTAAAATAAATATTTGCAAATTATGCCTCCGATAAATTGGAACCGTTCTGGGAATGGGTGGTTGAAATCCTTGTGAATTTTCAGTCGACAGAGGTACGTCGAAGAAATATGCGGCATTCGTTCCGAGTTCCAGTATAACAATGAAATGTATGTAATTGCTGGAGAACTCATTGGGCTTATTGCTAACCAGTCTTTCGAAAACTTGGTTGAGGACCTTCTAACAGAAATTGGCATGCTTAATTCCACATTGGGAAAGAGATCAGATGACTATTCTAATTTGCCATTCAGAGCTAAACCGTACTATGTCATGGATAACGTTAGCCATCCTATGAATACAGATCTGTTGAAGTGAGTCTGACAAAATTTCATACAAAATCCAAAAATTCAATTTAGAACATTTCTAATTTCTTATTTTTTCTGATCAGGCGAGGCACCACCTTCATGGCAGCAGGTGGCGTGTGGTCAACCCCAGACGATATGGCAAAATATCTGAATTTCCACCTGAATCTTGGAAAAGTAGGTGACAACCAGGTTATCCCGGAGTCTGTCTTGAAATGGTTACGAACAAAATCAAATCTTATTCCGGAATACTCTTTCAAATCCTCTGAGGAAGATAAAATTCTTACGTTTCTTTCATACGGTCTTGGTCTCGAGCGGGCATCTTATGACGGTTGGGAATATTTGAAGCATGGTGGAAGCTTTCCTACATTCACAAGCCTTTTATCCTTATTCCCATCTCAGAAAATAGGGATATTCACATCAACAAACCAAGCGCCTGCCCTTGTCAGCCAACAAGTTTTGCACACGTCTATTTTTGAAATATTTCGTGGTTCTGCAATTGGCATACAAAAAAGTTTCCAGTTCATTGAACGAGAGAAGGTTCAAGTAGCTCAACAGAAAAAAAAGCAGGAGAAAATTATTGAAAAATTTCTCGGTCAAGGTGTATCCAAGCTCCCCAATATAACTGGAGAGTACGGTAGTGGCTCCTCGGGTGACCTAGAAATTTTCGAAAAATTGAATCCCGAAACTAATTCCACTGGATTATACATTTCGTATGGGAAGTGGGCACATGGATGGTTAGAAAGTTATGAAAGCAGTAATAATGACAAGGAGACCAGCACTACTGAAGTAATAAACTTGGAGATAACATGGGACACTGACCTCATTCAGGAAAGTTACGCTTTTGGAGGTGAGGGCCTTAATTATGCACGAGTTTATAACGACACTTTTGAATTTCTGTGGCCGTCGGCGGAAGGAATGAACTCATATGGAAAATTCCATTTGGGTGTAAATTTAGGAAACTTGCCACCAATTCCGTGGAATCCGGACAGTTGCTGACGAGAAATAAATGTTATTTATAGGAAAAGCTTAATTTCATAACGTTAAATGTTTATACAAATGTTTCATCAGCTTTATTAAAACTAACTATTTATAAACTAACTAAATACATTAACGTTTCATGCATTATTACTAATAATACTATACTAATAATTACATAATTACTAATAATTATGTGCTATTTATCTGACATGTTCAAGAAAGTGGTCATAGTTTGTACCCACCTTAAGCATTGATTCCAGTAAATTATGAAATACGTGAATATTCTTTACCAACCTTCAGCATTTCTGTTTATTCACACATAGCTTGTCAAAGTTTGCGAATGAAATTTTGTGGCATGTCATGTACGAAGAAATGCCTACCTCATCAGTGTAACTTTGTTGTTTTCGCTTCATAAAAATAATTTCTAATTCCAACGAAAATACGCCTATTGTCATAATAAACCCATAATGGCAAGAGTATTCGGTCGACTCATGTAACATTGCCGTAAATATATGCTCTTTTTGTTGTGTAGGTGGATATATAGGATGAAAATAGCTCATTCTGGGAACCCAATTAAATGAAATTATCAATTATTGCAGTCAACAATCTTGTTATATGAATACCGGAAGTGGCCATAATTCGAAACACCTTATAAAGTAAAAAGTAGGAATTTAGTACCTGAATTCTCATCAGTCCCCAGCCAGAACGGCTGACAAGGTCCCAAAAAAGTTTTGAAAAGACATAGAATTGTAATTTTTTTCTTTCGGGGAGACAGTTTTTATCGTTTCTCATTTCTGGTGTTGGGTCAACAAGAGGATAATGATGCTTTTACTTACGCACGTAGCAGTGGCGTACCGTCGGTGGCGTAATGTGGCGGGCTTTCGCCAGGCCGTACCTGTGAAGGGGCCGTACCTTGAGGGCCG
>JAHZMV010005358.1:0-21461 GCA_027743765.1 Coecobrya sp. COE2 | reverse complement strand
CAATAAAAAATGGGTTTCGTGGATGATCCAACATTTGTTTGTGACGCTTTTGAATAATTTCTGTTCCTTCCAACGTGGGGCATGGAGTTCCAAACTCGATGTAGTTAAATTGCCCGTAAGATATGTTGCGTCGGTTAATTCCATTTTGGTTGTAGGGATGATATGTAGGATCGTTCTTTAAAAATTCTTCAGTGATATTCCGCCACCGCTTGGACACTCCCCGTAAGGCCAAAAAAGGTTCAATGTCGAGGCATCGGAATAATTGCTTGAAAATATGCGGAAAAGCCTGGGAGACAAAAGATTTATAAATTAGATATTTGACACACAATTTTTTAAGATTATTCTACTTTAAATCAAATACCAGTTACGAAACTTGAAAAAACATTTCTTACCTGGTCAATATACCAATTTGGCTTTCTTCCATGCAAACGCAAACTGAGTTCTGGAAATGCTGCAAGGACACTTTCAATATTTCTACTGTCCTCCTCCATACTGTCCAGAATTATTCCCCACAACTGCAAATAGAATCGAATTTACATTAAAATAGTTACCGGATTTGCTTTTTTAAACTGGATGACTTTAAACTTTTTTGTACGGGAATACTAAGAATTCATTTTTATCAGTAATTTAAAATCAGCGCATTTACCTCTTCTGGGAATATATTAATACAAGTTTTGAATTTGCTTTCTTCCGGTTTATGCTCCATCCTTAACGATTTGAATTGGCTGTTTCTTTTATTCGGGTTTTCACTTTTTACCCTGTGACAGATGAGTGCGGTTAATGGCAACTTCTGCTGGAATTGCTAATTATCTAGTAGTAAATCTTATCTTATAATAATCTTATTTCAAGAAGCAACTGAAAATGTTATCGAGCCTTTCGCCTCAGAAATTATTATGAGAGGATAGACACTGAAATCTCTCTCTCTCTCTCTCCACGAACGTTTCATTATTTGGTAAAAATGCTCAATGGAAATATACTGAATACTTACTGTTATGCATTGCACGGTGTCAACCCCCTTTCACTGGCACCGTGAATGTACTTGTAGTGGTACATGTACCTATGTAAGTGATAATCTTGTCATGTGCTATTTCTAAGCCAACGAAAGTTTATGTACAGCAACCCGTAGCAACTGTATTCACCTTCTGATTTTTATTCATCTCATTGAGACAGGTATGTGATCCTAATCTAACCTAAATTCTGCGCCGTGATCCACTACATGTATTTCTTGAATGCCCAGTTACCTGAAAACTGTACTCATCCCAATTCCCATTATGCATCTGAATACCTGCTCTATATTCAATCCATTGTCAAATTTATATATTTATGGATAGTATGGAATCCATAACTTTAAGTCGGTAGAAAGCTTACCGTTTCAGGGATTATAGCAACCCAAATTTTTAATTTGTTTCCTTCTGCTGTATGGTCCATTCGTAATGGTTTTGAGTTTCTTTGTTTATTCAGGTTCTCACTGCTTTGACCTTCCAAGAATGTGGTTGATTACAACTTGTACATGTACCTACTATTTTCATATCACTGCACATGCACTTGTGATATAAGCTATAGGCTTGGCGTCGTTTGAGCAAAAGAAGGCTTACGTGTGAAAGCTAATCTCTTCAAATGTTTATGCATATAATATTATGTATGTGCGCTCTTGTACACTGGCCGTGTATTTTCAGAATTCCAAGTTTGCATCATAATTCTCTGTAGGTATGTGCATTACTGTGAATTCAAGCTCCTCGCCCATTCATTTTCCATTTTCATAATATACTCTCCGTACAACTCATGTGCAACTTTGATCATTTTTCAATGAATTTTTTACTAAAATCTGATACCTTTCTGTACTAACGGCGTGTTCTCTATCTTGGTTTCAAACTTTCAACCAACAGATAGGGGTACTCTGTTTTCAGAAAGCCCAAATGTCATTCATCATTTTCCAGATACTATTTACAGAATGTACTATGTTTGTGCATAATAAGTCATTTACGTATAATGCTAAATCTGATTTTATGTACGAAATTTAGTTGCATGCAATTAACATAATTTCTATAGGCAATTTTAGCCAGGTAGGTAAATAAGGTAGTGATTTTAAGTATATACATAATTATAAATATATTCGACCTAATCGTACTGATGGATTCGTTTTGGCTTTTGCGCTTGTACGAAATTTACTGAATATTTTGATACGTCTGTGAAAGTCCTATTTCCATGATTATGTCAATAACACAATCTTTTCATTTACTGGAGCTTTTAATTTTTAATTATTTTTCAGGTTTCTGGGTTCCAAAAATACATTTACTCCAGAAATAGCAGAATTTGAAGAGATATATTGAATTTACATTTTGTTTTTAATTACTGCCGCCATTGTGGACAGGAAACCTTAATCTTACTAAACAATTAGCTCAAAAATGGAAGCAAGCCTGATGTTCCCGGAATATTGTTCAAATAACCAGAAACATAAAAACCGGGTGGTTTACCAAGGACCGTCGAGAAGCTTCCAGGAAAGAAGCGATAATTTGTAAGCTGACATCTATGATTGGGAAGAAAACTGCAAAATTGTGACAATTATAGGAAATAAAAAGTTGTACACGGTTTCTGTTGAAGAAAAATGTTGTTTATTAAATGGTTAATAAATACATGGTTGTCAGTTCCAAAGATATATTGCTAAGCATTTCTTAGTCTATTACTTATAATTGTACAACACAATTTGAACACATGATAATCATTTAATTTTACACTAACTAATTAGTTCTTAAGTAGAAATAAATAAAATTCATTCAAATAAATCTATGTCATCATTACTACTTTCACCATCATCTCCATCACTTTCATAATTATCCTTTGCCTGCCATTGAATCCAAAATGATTTGTTTCCACACTCCCTGGCAAATTGTTGAAAAGTGCCATATTTTTCTAACGTTAACAGTTTGATCGCCGGCAAAACTTCCCAAACATTTACGTCTTTAGGAACTTCATGCTCATATAAATACATTCGCAACTGGGAACTGAATCCTCTATCCTTTCTACAGTGTAATCGAATCTCTTCTATCTTCTCAGCAGTAACCTCTGGAGCATCGCGAATATGAAGATGAAGCTGCTCCAACGACGGAAACATTTTCATAAACTCAAAGCTGTGATCAAATCCGTCTCCAACCCGGAAATATTTCATGCTCGATATCGGTGACAAGTTGCAAGTTTTATCGTTTGTAATCTTGCAATTTCCCAATAACAGCATTTCTTCAATTTCTAACCTGGCAAGCACACTGAAAAGCTCGGTTATTGAAACTGCAATGCCCGCTGTTGTTATAAATGATAGCTTTTTTAAAATTGGACAATTTTCTTTGTTTAGAAAGGTTAACCTATCAAAGTCTAGGTGAGATTCCGCAGTAATCTCAAGACACAACTCACTTAGATTTGGGAAGGATCTCTTGTTAGAAAACATGTTTGTGTCTAACGGGGCTTCCAGTCGTTTTAAATTATTAATACAACTAGACAGAGAGAAAGCATTGGAAAGGCAACCGTTCCCGTTGTAGCCTAGATTTTCTAAAATTAATGTTTCCAATTGTGGCAACTGCGGAATGTTTGGAGGGTACTCTGGCGTAAAAATGCTTTCAGCTGTGTTGTATATGATGTCCTGCTCAAACATTAAATTCATGTTTAAATACTTAACATTTCCGGTACACGAGATGCAATCAAAAATCTTCCTGAATAGATTTGCTGCATCGTCAGCTTCAAATTCTTCATCTGGCGAAAGTTCAATTGTGAATTCAAAAGTTGAAATGTAGTGACCGTATTTTTTCAAGAATCTTAAGCTAGCATCCAAGAATGGTCCATGAGGTGTTTTTAAGCAGAGGTTAGTAATGATTAATCGTCCAACAATAAACGGGTTTCGTGGATGATCCATCATTTCATTGTAGCATATTTGAATCATTTCAGTCCCTTCCAAGATGAGCAACTGAGCGTCTTCGTGCATGTAATTAAATTGTCCGTGAGGCACGTTACGTCTATTAATCCCGTTGTGATTATAAGGATGGCGAGAAGGATGATTTTTCAAAAATTCTCCAACCACACTGCACCAACGTGTTGAAACGCCACGTAAAGCGAGCAACGTGCCCATCTCGATTGGTTGATAAAATCCGTAAAATTGCTTGAAAATATGGGGAAATATCTGGTGGAAAAAATTTATTAATTTGTTATTATGTCAAGATGTTTTAACCAAGTCCCTTCTCAACAAACTGCCAACTTTGGAGATTGAAATGTAATTTTCTTACACGATCAAAATACCAATCCGCCTTTCTTCGTTGAAACAGACAGTCAAGTTCAGGGAGTGCACCAAGAACACTTTGAATATTTATGCTGTCCTCCATTGTGTCAAGAATCATTTCCCATAACTGCAAAACCAATTAATAAATCGCCATATGAATCATTTGTGACACCTGAACTATTAAAAATTCACGATAAAATTGTATTCCCTTCTTTTTCCTATTATAAGTAAATGATTAAAACTAACCTCTTCGGGGAATATTGCCATGCAAGTGTGTGGTTCGGGGCATTGCGGTTTATTTTTCAATTTTAGCAGTTTTGATAAGTTTTGCGGTCGTTGTTTTTGGTTCGGCTGACTATCGACAGGTGTGTATGGACGTTTACAACGCCTTGTGGAATTTCTCATTATTGCAAAATAATTCAACAGAGAGACTAATCGTTGTAGTTAGTGGCACAACTACTTAATTATTTAAAAAAAATAGAAAAAATATTTTTTTAAATACGAGATAAATATTTACTGCACATATACGTATGAAGGAAACTGCAAAATTTCTGTGAGTTTGTTAGATAAACTGATGAAAATCAAGTGACATATCGAATGACTAATGTTAGCCTAGGTGTTCATTGGTAGTGTTGGGGACACAGACGACGTGAGAAAATGTACTGGTAAAATAATTGCAAGTAGGCACGGAGCGGTCTTGAATTTTTTTTACTTATGCGCAGAATAAGAAGATATGCGGAGATTCCGGGAGCATCAATAAACAAAAAAAAAACTTAAGGAATTGTAAACCCATTGTTTTTAGGTACATGCATACGTACATATCTTGCCCACAAAATATTCATAAATAACCATTTCTCAAGCATTTCATTCTCTAGCCAGCCACTCCATACAGCCATACAAAGATAATCTCATGCATTTTTATTTTAGACATGCATTGTTGGTTGGTAAGTTCTAAGCTTGTTTTCCTTTTATAAGGTTTAGAAATAAGTTGTATATATTTTGTGACATTACAAAAGCTTTACATGTTTGCAAAGTGAAACCTGGCCGTCACGTAGTCCCAAGCGAATAATAATTGATTTATAAAAAAATTCGTCTACAACTTCGTTTACAACGTTATGCATAATGTTAGCTAAAACCTCCATTATAAACATGTGTTATTCCTGCAGCCTTTTAAACTTTTTGCGCTGTTTGAAAGCAATCTTCTGTACTTAAATCCGCAAATAAATAAACTAATTCTCTCCACCTTATACGACTTTGATTTTTTAGAAGCATTGCGGATTGAGTTTTTAATTTCCATATTTTAAATATGTTCCATATATATTTTAACAAAGTTGAATTCAGAAAGGGGTTAGGAATCCAGAGTGACAATAAACTGGTAATCCAATAAGCTGATCATAATAATCATTTTTTGCTGGTTATAAGCCATTGATTTAGGATAAAATCTATGTATAAAAGCTTTCAAAATGTACACAATATGTACGTATTATATAGTATTATCTACAAAGTATATCAAACCGCGTATCATGCCGTACCTTTCCCATTTTTCTCAAAAACGAAATAATGTTTGTCAAATGTGTAAAATACAGTCCTTTCATGGAACATGTAGGAATTTGTTTACTTAGAATGCAATTGTTATGGTTGGACTAATATTTTTCATCGAAGTAGTCATGTTTCAAAGCAGGTTACGTTTAAATTATTGAGTCCCAATATAAATAATATTGTTTTACTGCATTTGTCCTGATCCGAGCTTCACCTTTTCCTTGACTTTACAACAAAATTTAATCCACTCATTGCCTTTTTAACCAACATTTGTGCACCCAAACAACCTATCCAAAACACATGACACCCTTCAGTGAAGACGTATTATTTAGGAGAAACCGCAGATGTATTGGTAGAAATAGAGTGTCATTGTCATATAAATAAATTTTCTACGATGTCAAATGCCTGATGGATTTAAAATTTGTTTATCCTTTGATCCGAAAACTGGCAAACGCATTTGTAGAGTATTATAGTTTCAATAAATTACTGTATAATATTTTAAAACAAAAACTCGTTGTATCCATTCATACATCTAGGCCCATCTTCCTGCAATCTACATTGACCAATTTACATAGAGGCAGCGATCCATAAGGACGCGTACAAGCGTAACAAATTAAATTGCATTGTCTCATTGTTCCTGACAAATTGCCTGGCTAAACTCTATATACACCGAATTATTAGGTGAGTCATGAACATCCCCTTTGATTATACATTCCCGTAATGCTTTTCGATTGCATCGGTCAATCCATTAGTTATTTACATAGTATTCAACGCATTGAAAGGACATAACATGATAACTTACATTCAACTTCTGTCATTCTCAGTGTGTATTTTCAGTGCCAAAAGATAAAAGCTTGCCAACCTATTCTTTTTGTGCATGTGAATAACTCGTGCTCGTCCTAGTCTTCCACACATGCTGTACCCACTATACATATAGGTGTTTCAAGAATATGTTATGAATAAGAATTGTATGGTATGACTGAACAAGTTTCCCAATACGTCTGAATTACTTTCTTATTCCAGTCTTCACTTCTTACACTCAACAAGTGTGAATATTTTGGATAGCGGCTCGTCGTACAAGAATAATTTGAACTACTCAGCAACCAATTTAAAAAAATAATTAAGGGCAATTTTAGCTTTTTCTTATTTCAGAAGGAACAAATTGAAAAAATTAAGTATAGATGTGTTTTAAAATTCTTTTGTTTATGTAGGTGGAATGCGTATAAGCTTATTGTGTTGTATTTGTTCTATTCTAAATCTAGTGACAATCTTACAGCTGTAATATATATTCTAAAATTATTGGATATTTTTATTTTAAAAAATTAATAAATTTATGTTCTGTTTTCAATCATCTTTGTAGTTTGGCTCTAATGGACAGTATTAAACCTATGGTGACAAGTGTCACCGAGTTGATCCATCATTTGATTGTCATCAAAACGGGATATGAATTATACAATTTTGTAAGTTTAAATTGTTTAAAGAGCAGTTATTTAATGAGCATTATAAGCATACTTAATCTTTTGAATTTATGACAACTTCACTTTAATGACAGTTTACTAAACTTAAGGGCGTGACCGAGGTGGGTTTAAATTTCTACGGTGTGTTCTTTGGAAGGTCGGGTACAGTGGCTTGGATAACTCTCATTTCCAAAACACGCTTGTTTGCCTCGACGCTTTATCTCTGGCAGAGATGCTGGAAAACCTTTGGGAGACTTTACGAAGCAACTTGTTTGAAACCGAGGGGATTTGTAAAGTGAGGTAAAACTCTCGTCCAATAATCGACTTTCTCTTTCACAAGCATTGCATTAGCATTACGAATGCACATGACCTTCAGATAGAAATTTTTTAACTTGGACATTTTCCTTATTGGTAGAATAATATTTTTTCATAATTTTTTTTAAATTTAAGGTGATTGAGCTACTTGTCAGAGGAATGGCCATTTCACCACACTCCATAGGAAAGGATAAGAAATCTATTGAGTACTTATCCCTGAGCTGTATGTTGGAAATGTATCTAAAGGACGAGAAGGTGCTCTTGGAGGATGTTATTTATGACTCTGGGTGAGAAAAACTTTCTGTACGCTCACCACTTATGGAACGACCGGCGCCAGAGATTAGGTACTACAAATGTGTTGCCATCGATACCAAGTATTTGCTGAAGATCAAAAAAGTTTTTGATGATCTGTACATGGCCCACTAAAGAAACTGTGTCGATCGTCAGGTTCGAGAGCTTACTGACAGAAGTGACGAACAAATGGAGCTTGAACTTGTAAGATATCATACTAGAATTACTGGGGATTATTTATGATTTTTTGCGAAGGGTGTTTTATAAGAATTTATTCGCATCATTTAGAAAAACCCGGAAGATACTCCCGAAGCATTTATCAAATGCGTCTGTCGTCAGCTTTGCAAGGCACCGGCAGCCAAACCACCGGCAGCCAAGTCAATTTCAATCATGTGCCCAAGAGGATACTTTCTTCCGTCGAAAATCGAATCAATGATTTTTCCAAAATTGTAAAGTGTTCTATCATTTGGGTAACATAACGTTTGAGTTTCTTGTAAAATAACTAAATGGCGTGAAATGTTAGTATGATCACCGATGAATTTGTTCCTAACGAGTTTTGCGTGAGATAAATTAGATTTTAATGTATTTAGTGTGTTTAAATTAATTTATACTGTGCTCAGTGAACACTGTCAACTTCAACCTATTAGTTGAATCAACATATTTTGGAATATAAACTCTAGTGAAACAATGAACAATTTGTGCTTTTCCTTCAATATCGGTTATTAACATATTCAGAACTAGTCAAGTTAATAGTACATCAAAATAACTTTGCCAGATTATATTTATGTGTGGAAATGAATTCGTGTTAACGTAATCAATCTTCAAACTCATCAGCGTATTCTATTTTAATCTGCTGCTGCTATTTGTTATATATCTTTACAAGAAAATCATTCTAGTATTTCCAGTTTCAAATTGTTAAACGGCTTGTCAAATATTAGTAATGAAAATCAAGATAAACACGTACAGATGAAAGTAGTGAGAAATAATTGGAAAACGACGAAATATGTCAAACAATCCTTTTAGAATATTTTGAAGCGAAATGCTATTTTAGTATCTCTCTTGTACAATATTTTGTATTACATATTCACGTTTTGTACATTATTTGTATTATTTTTTAAAGCTAGTAAACCTTTTTTATTTATTTTTGTGATTGGAACATATTTCATAGAGAGAAATAAAATTAATCCTAATTTAAGTTTATTAGTATACTTTTTTAAATAATTTTTTTTATTACTTTACATGAACTGATTAGTTATTTATTTTATTACTCCCAATTTTGTATTTTATTAAAATTAAGAACATTTACGTACATAACATCTATAATTTCAGATTCTTTTTGAAACGTTGTGCGCCAAATTTAAAAAATATTATTATAAATAAAATAACGCAAGAACAAAAATTAATTTGTAAAGTTATGCATGTGATAAGCATAATATACATATTAAATCATAAAATGCTGTCAACGGAACTACCTACAACGTGATCATTATCACTACAGGAAATACTACCATATTGATTCTCGTCATTATCATATTATTTAATCCGAAATGATTTGTTACCACACTCTCTAGCATACTGCCAATACGAGCCAAACTTTTCAACCGTTATAAATTTGACAGTTGGTAAAGCTTCCCAAATATTTACAGCTTGAGGAACAACCGGTTCATACATATACATTCGCAGCTGGGAACTAAATCCTCTGTCGTTTCTACAAAAGGATCTAACTTCATCTATTTTCTCAACAGTAACCACTGGAGAGTCGTAAAAATGGAGATGAAGCTGCTCTAACGATGTAAACATTTTCAAAAACTCAAAACCATGCTTAAAACTGTCCCCAACCCTGAAATATTTTACGCTTGGTATAGGTAAGATACTACAGTTTTGATCGTTTGTAATTCCACAGTTCCGTAATAACAGCATTTCTTCAATTTCCAATCTTGCAAGCACACTGAATAGTTTGTTTATACAGACCCTTGTGCCGATCTTTCCAATAAATGCAAGCTTTCTTAAAACCGGAAAATTCTCTTTTTGTAGAAACGTTAACCTCTCAAAGTCTAAGTATAATTCCCCAGAAATGTCAAGGGACAACTCACAGATATTTGGAAAGGGTTTACTACCGGAGAAATTTTTTGCTTCTAAGGGTGCCTCTAGACGCTTTAAGTTATCAGAAACATAACCGGCAAGCGAACAGGAATTGGAAATACAGTGATACGAGTTGTAGCTCAGATCGTCGATAATTAAAGTGTCTAAGTGTGGCAATTTGGGAACTCGTCTAACGAATTCCTGAGTAAAAATATTTCTAATTAGTTTAAATATATCATCATGCTCAAAGAATAAATATATCTTCAAAAATCGAATTTTTCCGGTACAAGAGATACATTCAAAAATCTTTGTGAGTATACCTTCCACTTCTTCAACTTCAAGTTGCTCAGGTGGAGTAATCTCAATTTGAAATTCAAAACTGGAAATATAATTACCATACGTTTTCAGAAACGCTAAAGTAGCTTCCAAAAATGGTTCATGGGGAATTTTTAATCCGAGATTATTGATCATTAGATGGCCAATAATAAATGGGCTTCGTGGATGATTCATCATTTCAATGTAACATTTTCTTAATACTTCTGTCCCATCTAACCTTATCAAATCAGGGTATTGCTCCATGTAGTTAAATTGCCCTTAAGATACATTGCGTCGGTTGATTCCATTGTGGTTGTAAGGATGACGACAAGGATGATTTTCTAAGAAAATTTCAATGGTATTTGACCAACGTTTTGAGACTGTACGTAAGACGAATAAAGTTTTAAACTCGAGCGCATCACAAAAGCCGTGGAATTCCTTGAAAATGTGTGGAAAGACCTGTTAGAAAAAAATGTATTTACCTTGAACTAAAATTCTTGAGGAATATTTTAGTTTTAATAAAATATTAGTTTTGTAATCGCAAAATTGATTTACTTACCCTTTCAAAAAACCAGTTTGTTTTTCTCTCATGAAACAATTCACTAAGTTCGGGAAATGCTCCAAGAACACTTTGAATATCCTGGCTGTCGCCCATCGTGTCTAGAATCATTCCCCACAACTGCAAACCCGAATAAAAATAAGCATTAAACTAATTATTTTTTAAACTGCATTATTTGTCCATAAACTTGTAATTTCTTGATTTATAATCGGCGCAATAAATACCTCTTCAGGGAAAATAGCCCTGTAACTTTGTAATAATGAGATATCTTCTATGTTATGCTCCATTGTCATCATTCTTCACTTGCGTAAATTTTCACAATTTTTTCCTACGATATATTGGTTTTGTTACTTGAAACTTCCATTAGAATTTCTTATTACATGATAATAAAACGGAAAGCCTAATTTCTGCATAATCTTGGCGGAATCATCTGGAAGATGGTATGGAGTCTTTCTATTCAGAAATTATTATGAAAGGATAGACACTCAATTTTCTTATATGATCAGCAAACTGGTATGAGATTGGTTTGGTTGTGTATGCATGTACCAACTCATATACGCTTCATGAACGTATGCCTACTATCCTTATTTTGTGAGAAAGGACGGTGAAATCAAAGAAAATATGTGTTACTGTCTATTCAACGTACTTGTGCACTTGCCAACCTGTAGATACTCCAATCATTATACTTTACATGAACTTGTAATGACATGAGTCATAAATTGTGTGTTTCCGCTGCGAAAATAAAGAAAGGTACATGTCTTGATCCTCATCGTGTATTTTCAGAGTGATATGTTTGCATCCCAATTTCTTGTAGGCATATGAGCAACTATGAGTTCGTGTTCTTAGCTCATCCAATTTGGAATATTATAAATGGAGAATTATTTCAAGAGTATTTTTATGTGTCACGACTACAACAAATTTACCGTGTTTATATTTTTGGTAACATTTATGGTCTCTGTGTTGAGTTCCATAAGGCACACTTTTGGAGAGCCTGGTTATTTAATGGTAGTTTACTAAATATTTCTGATTGACGTCTAAAGAAATTTTGCCAATTTTGATTAATCACGACTAGCAATCCCGTTTATCTTAAAGTTGAGGGGGATATATTTTGGAGGTAATATTTATTGTGTCCAAAACTTGTTATAGAATAAGTTAAAATATGTCAGTGTGAAAATCGTCAAATTAACGGCGGCGCAAAAATGGGGTAAGCGTTTCATTAAGTGGTGTGGACTACTTTGGTGTTTTTGAATGAAACCACTTACCTTACTGTGTTCAAAAACGCATGCTATAAAGCCTAAGGTATGTACAGGTAATCAATCCATTTAATTAGCGTTTGGGAAGAACATTGATAACTTTACAACTGATCTAGAAGAATACCGGCTACTGAAAATCCCTCGGAGGAGATTCCATTCCATTGTTGATCAATGATTCTGATATTCACTGATTTTCATATTTGTGTATGATTTCATTTTTACATTTCACAAGTGAGACAAAAATATTTTTTAAGTCATAAAATGTTAAAATGTGCCATTCCTGCAAAGAAATCTATTATATTTTGACTGACTGTCGAGATTCATTAACCATTATAATAGAACATGCCATTTACAAGTAATATAACCTGAAGATATTTAGGTGGGCATATCTCCGGAACCCGCGTACAGATTTTACCCCTTTACGGTTAGTTTTAGCCAACCTTTCAAAGCTTCTTTCATCCGTTATGCGGTGATATAATGAAGAATCATGTAGACGATTTACCAAATGGCTATTTATTATATTTTATATTTACTTCCAATTCCATTCAAACTTTTATATGTCGAGTGGTATACATGAGGCATCTAGTTTGTGGTATGAAAAAATGTATGCAACTTTAAAATCAATCATTTACGCATATTAACACATTTTAAAATATTTATTTACAGCAATATCAATACATTATATATTTACATTTTCGAATAAATTTCAAGGTTCAAAAGAAATCTAATTTCTCCTTAGTGATTCATTTGAATGCTTTAGCATTACTTTACTACAATTTACTAAAGCCGACTATGTCTTATATGAAGATCTCGGATTTCTCAGTAAATGAACTGCGAAAGGAAAATATCTCTCCCGCTATTGCTATCTGAGCTTTATTCAAAGAATTCTTTTCCCTCTTAATATGATCAAAAATTAATTTCGACCAAACAGTTGTTAAAAGTGGAATTATGAGGATCCAATCCCGTTCAGTGTCAACCTGTTACCAATAAGGAGACTGGATTAAGTTTGTATTATAATTTTTAAAATATTTGTAATGATTGATTAGTGGAATTATGTATACAATTAGCATTTTACTTCAGTCTAACATGAAATCTAACTTGTTATAAAATAAATAAATTTCTTCTGAACAGTAAAATGTGTTCATTCTTACAATATCTCTGTTGTCATTCGCCAGCTGCTGGTTCAATTCCTCTACTTTTTTCTCAAAATCCACAATGTAGTCTTTGATTATCTTCAACCCTTTGTGTTCCTTTCGGAAAGGACATGTCTTAAAGTGTTCAATCAGCAGACCGGTGAATAATATTTCTTTACAACCTTTTTTAATATTTACACAGGGAAATGTGACCACTGTGTTCATTAGACCTTCCGTCAAAGTGGTTCGATGCAATCTAACACTCACATTTTCAGTGTTACCGGAAGTGCACTTTGGACACATTTCGGTAGTAGGACAACAGGTTTGACAAATTCCATGCTTTTGGTTGCACTCGAAAATCATCCCAGAAAATATGTTTCCACAATGTGAGCATTTCACGTGACTCGGTAGGGTTGCCAGGTACGTCTTATCAAATTCCATCCTCTCTTCGGTCTCTAAGGCAAGGTGAATTCCATTCAGTGATCTTTCCTGTCTTTTCAAAACCAGCAAACGCCAAGTTCTTTGGTTTATGGAGTAAAGTTTGTTTATATACGCAAGAGAACGTTCTTGCATAGATGGGTCATTTATAGGTACAGCTGTACATGTTTCATACCAAAAATCAGAACTATTTTGGTCGTGGTTAACTTCATTCTCAGTTTCTTCGTCGTGATTTGCCCTATCGTACCCCGAATCATTTCCATCACCGCTGTCGTTCACCTGGTCACTATCTCCAATATCGTTATCATCTTCATCCCAACTGTGGTATTCAAGATCATTATCAGCATCATCGTCACTCACAAAAGTGTTATTTATATCTCCAGTGTGATTCCTGTTTACAGTGCGGCTTTCCCCAGAATTATTTTGGTTAACTTTGTCTTTTGATTTTTCTTCAGCTATGCGTTTTGTTAAAGATGACAGTGTGTGGACTTCCTTAACCAGAGAAAAGTTTGCAGGGAACGACCAAGCATCTGAGTTCCAATTTTTGACAAAGCTTTGATGAGAATGTGACGGAAATGACTTAATTCCTCCTTCAAGTAGTATCGTCTTTGTACGGGAGCGATCATTCCACTGTTAGATTAATACAAAAATTTTCGATTAAAAACCTGTCCTATCCTAGTGACATTATATTAATCTTAATAAGTACATACCTTAGCAATTGCATTCAATAAAGTTTCCAAAGCTTTTGGAACTGTTTCTTTGGTCGAATTGGTGTCAAATATTATAATGTTTGTATAATATCCCGGATTGTTTAGGAAGCCAAAAAGTTTGGGATATAGGTCCTTCAGAAACTGCACGATTTTATTCTTAGTGTCAAATCTATGATACATATAACGAGACATACATAACATTTGCAATTTCCTGCATTATCAATATAAATCACAGAATATGAATAATTACTGTTCGGTTTTTGTGTTATCGTGCGGCACAAGTGGGAGGTTGAATGAATATCTCAACCGCCTAGCTGCATAACTGCCTGCGTCACGACAGTCCACCAGTAGGTACGACAAACACTTGTCCTGCATGATTTCCGCAACTCTCCTTCCATCAGCGCTTTCCCACTTAAACGAATTTGAACGGATTTGAATCTACGATGTTCCCGGTTGCCGCATTTCTGTTGAGAATCTTGCACCAAGTCTATTATTATTGCTGCTGGAAGTTGAAGCTTCGTTATTGTTCCACCTTGGTTTCTTTTGAACATGGTTTCCAGTCCTGTTTTCAGGCAGTCCAGCTAGATTGTGTGGTAATATAACTGCTTCTCCAGTTTCCGCTGCGTTAGCTTAACAATAGCACATAAAAAAGTACATTAATTATTTCAAACCGGTGTACCTAAAATGGGAAATTAGTAAACCGAAAAATTACCAGTTTTTCGCTTTTGCTCAATTCCGGACATTTAGGTATTCTGGCAAGAGACTAATAGAATTTTTAAAGTTCTGGAACAAAAAAATACATTGTTAGGGTTAAATTAGTCAAAAGATAATCTATACAGAGCTCAGTTATACTTACCGACTGCAGATAATCTCAGATTATGTATGCTCAAAGAGTAACAATTTGTCGATGAAATATTTGCCTTTTGAAAGCTCAATAAATTATTCTATATAATTCCACAAGAAAATTGCAATTTATTTTGCATGAATGTAAGTATGTTTTAAATTTTACTAGGGAACGTTTTATCCAAATGTTAACAATTTAAGGTCAAACGAACATTTCATTCGTAGGGAACTGAACTTCGCTGACAGAGCGTTGAACTAGTTGAGAGTACAACAAAATATTATCTCAAGTCTGCCTCTCCTGATAATCATGATGATGTGGAGTGTGATAAGAAAAAACTGAAGCATTTTTCTCACCCAATATTACATGTTTGAAGTGGATTTAGTATAACGTTATTAATTAGTATAGGTGGAAAATGAAATATTATTTTTTGTCGGGATGTCTTATCAATGGATAACTTGCACATGTCGTCAATAAAATTCATGATTCATGCACTCGAGAACTTGTAAGTTTTTACATAGTAATATGTACTTCAAATAATATTTGGTTTGCGATTCGTACGAATCCGGTCGTTATGCCCGTGGTATACCATATCTGCACGACTATTTAATATAACATTCCATTCTAAAATATGGTTAACTTAAATGTAAACTCCGCTACTCTAATACAGACGAATGTAATCATGGAAGAGTATCAATTTTTCATAAACATGAGACGAATGACTTCATAGCATATTTTTTTCTGATAAGTTATCAGTGATAGAGTAAATAAAACATGCAAAGCAAATCACAATGATTCCGTAAATCCTACGGCAAACAGTGCGGCTAAAGTTCACAATAAGAAAAAGTTTTAATATATGGTTTTGCATAATGAAAATAATTTAGCGTTCTAAATATAAATTATTTGAATAAAGTTTCTACTACTCAGCTTTGAGAGAGCAACTTCACAGAACATCAAGATACGCCAAAACTAAGGAACAATATGCAGCATTATCGCATTCACTCTGTACAATACATTACCATTTTATGAATGAAGAAAATATACAAACCCATTTATTTCACAACGAAAACATTTAAGATCACTCCTTGGTGAACGCCTTTTGTCATTTTGTGTCCCATTTTTCTATTGGGATTTCTGACGTGATTTTTTAAAAAGCTTTCATACCCTAATCAATCTAGTGAGCAGAAAGAAACGCACTTTGTAATCTTTCCAAAAAATAGAATTTATGATGACTTCTCACAAACTTAATTTATTTGTTGCTGCCTTGGTGCTCATAATCTGGTTGGTCCACACCGTTCCTCAGTTGAACGGAAATCCGAAGTCAATCAAAATGACGAAAGGTCGAATTTGACTTCACAATTGTCATTTACATTATACTCAGACATAATATTGAGGCTTGTAACGTAATTTCTAATTACAATTTTATAATATAGAAATGAATTCTTCATAGTTTGAAAAATATCCTCTATTTGTAAGTTCATAAAAATATATTTTTTGCAGTATTACGACCTTACATGTTTAGAAGCTGACGAGAAATATTGCTATGAACTATGAACAAAGTAATTATTTGATTCTGTGTTAACTTTTAATTAATTTTGTCTTGTATGTTTTATGTTGCAAATTGATACGTGATCACTTGGGTAGCAATTTAGATATAAATAGAAGTTAATTAAGAAAATTATTGTCAAATAAAATATTTTCAGTGTGTATAATTATTTTAATTTTAGGTCTTTAAAATAGTAAAGAACAATATCGTTCAACATCAATAATCACTTTTATGATATTGTATAATGCTTGTTTTAAATGCTCTTGAATATTGTTTTGATCGAAACAAGCCCATCGTTCTGTAATCTACATTGGCCAATTTACATAGAGGCAGCGACCGATAAAGACGCTAAGCAGTCTCAAAAAATCATTTTCTAATTTTTCCAGACAAAGTAGTCAGACCACATTCCATATACATAGAATTATTAAGTGAGTCATGAACAGCCACCGTTATTATACATTGCAGCAATGCTTCTCCATCGCATCGGTCATACCATTAGTTATTTACCTACCTTTCAGAATGCTAAAAGCTTGCAAACCTATTCACTTTGGACATGTAATAAACTCTGAGTTCGTGTTCGTCATTCACACATACTGCCCCACTACTATAAACAGAGTTATTTCAAGAATATGATTGTGTTATGAGTTATGACTGCACAAATTTCCCAATACGTCTGATTTTCTTTCTTATTCCAGTCTGCACTCCTTACACTCAACAGGTGTGAAGATTTTGATAACAACTTGTGGCACAATTATAATTTGGACTACTCAAAGATTTCAAAGATAAAATAAACACTTTTGACTTTGGCTAATGCTAATAGGCACAGAATGAAAATTTTAAGTTTGTGGCAGTGATTTGAAACGCGTTGGTTTTGCACTTGGAATGTATGGAAGCTTATAGTGTTATATTTGTTCTCTTCTAAATGTATTAGCACTCCTACAGCTATAATGTATTTTATTAATTATTGGAATTTTTTATTAAAAACAATTAATACATTCTGTTTTCTATTGTCATTGTAGTTGAGCTAATGGACAGTGCTAAGCCGGTGGTGACAATGGTTACCGAGTTGATCCATCATTCGATTGTCATCAAAACAGGATCTGAGTTATGTAATTTTGTAAGTTTAAATTGTTTAGAAAGCAGTTATTTAATGATGATGATGAGCAGACTTAATATATCTGTTGAATATATGACTTCTTCACTTCAATGACAGATTACAAACCTTAAGGGCGTGACCGAAGTGGGTTTAAATTTCTACGGCGTATTCGTTGGAAGGTCGGGTACAGTGGCATGGATCACTCTGTTTTTCCAGAACACGCTAGTTTGCCTCGATGCGTTATCTCTGACAGAGGAGCTAGAAAACTTTTGGGAAACTTTACGAAGCAACTTGTTTGAAAACGAGAGGATTTGTAAAGTGATGTACAACTCGCGTCCAATAATCGACTTCCTGTTTCACAAACATTGCATTAATATTATGAATGCAGATGACCTTCAGGTACAAATTTGTAACTAGGATATTTTCCTTATTGGTAAAATCCGCATAATTTCTCCTTTTAAATTTAAGGTGACTGAGATAATTGTCAGAGGAATCGTCCATTCACCACTATCAATCGGAAAGGATAAGAAGTATATTGAGTACTTATCGCTGAGCGCAATGTTGGATACTTATCTGAAGGAGGATATGTTGCCATACGACGAAATGAAAATTTTGGCGGAGTTTGAGGCGGAAGATTTCTTTGCAAGCTCACCACTGATGGAACGACCAGCGCCGGAGATTAAATACTACAAATGTGTTGCCATCCACACAAAGTATTTGCTGAAGCTTAAAAACGTTTTAGATAATTTGTACATGACCCGCAAGACCAACTGTGTTAATCTTCAGCTGCGAGAGCTTATCGAAGGAAGTGACAACCAAATGAAGCTTCAGCTTGTGTGATATTAGCCTAAAACTATTGGGGAAAACTATTTATGATTTTGATTTGGTTTTTGTATAAATTTTGCTTTGCATCTTTTAGAAAAATCCGGAAGAAGTGCCGGAAGCAGTTATCAAATGCGCTTGTCCTCAGCTTTTCAACGCACCTGTGGTCAAACCACCTAAATTTCAATCATGTGGTCTGGAAGATACTTTCTTCGGTCGGAAATAGAATCATTAAGTATTTTTTTCTTAAATTGTAGAATGCTTTAACGTTTGGGTAATATTTGCTATAAAATAACTATATGCATTTAATTGTTAGAAGTAGCACCGGTAAAGTTGTTCATAAACGATTTTCAATCGAGATAAATAAGAAGTTTTTAAGGCGTTTTAATGTAAATTAATTAATACTGTGCTCCGAGAGCACCGCTCACGTGAGCTAGTTGAATAAGCATGTTTTGAAATATACATTCAAGTGAAACAATGCACAATTTGCATTTTATTTCTGCATAGGCTCATTTAAATTTTGAGTTTTGGTACAGTTTTATTTATTAAAATGTTTTAATTACTATACATGAACTGACGAATTATTGATTGGGTTAATTTTAATTCTATATTTTATTATAAATTAGAATATTTATGTACATAAAATGTGTAATTAAAGATACTTTGGGAACATTACATTTGAAACGTTGTACATCATGTTTTTTTTAAATATATCGTTATTTAATTCTATTGATCATTACTTAACACAAAACCAAAAACTAATTTGCAATGATTATACATGTGTAAATCATTTAATATTAGATTATATAATGTTGTCTTAAGTATAATAAAAAAAATGCTGAAACCAAATAAAAGGCCTCGGTTTTCCAAGAGAAATCTATCTGTAGGATAGATGGCAAGACTGCCTACTAATAATGCCCACTAGAATTTAAAAAAATGATTACTATAATTCTATTCATAACCACTTATATATTTACAAATCATCATAACTGCCTATGTGATCATTTTCGCCACCGGGGTTATCGTCATTATCGGTATATTTAATACGAAATGATTTGTTACCACACTCCCTAGAATATTGCCAATAAGACCTAGGTGTATCCACCGTTAAAAATTTGACAGTTGGCAAAGCTTCCCAAATATTTACATCTTCAGGAACAACTGGCACATACATATACATTCGCAACTAGAACTAAATCCTCGTTCTTTTTTACATAAGGAACTCATGTCTTCCATTTTCTTCTCAGTAATCTCTGGCGAATCGTGAAAATTAAGGTGCAGGTGTTCCAACGATGTGAACAATTTCAAAAACTCAAAGCCATGTTCAAGACCGTCACCAACGCGGAAATATTTAACGCTTGAAATAGGTGACAGATTACACTTTTCATCGTTTGTAATTTGGCAGTTTCCTAACAGCAGCATTTTTTCAATTTCTAATCTTGTCAGCAAATTCAAAGTTTATTTATACAGACCCTAATGGTTGACTTGCAATAAATGCCCGCTTTCTTAAAAGTGGACAATTTTCTTTGTTTAGAAATGTCAGCCTTTCAAAGGCTAGCTCAAATCCCAAAGAAATATCAAGCGATAATTCACAAATGTTTGGAAACCCTCTGGTGAACATATCCGAACCCAAGGGTGCTTCCTATCGCTTTAAACGATTAGTGATGCAACTCGCAAGGGAGAATGAATTGGAAATACACATGAATCTGTGGTTCAGATCTTCAATAACTAAAGTTTACAAATTTTGCAATTGTGGAATACGGCAAGCATATTCTGAGATGTTTCTAGTTATGTCAAATATATTCCGCTCAAACGATAAGTGTATCTTCAAAAATCTAACCTTTGGGGTGCACGAAATGCATTCAAAAACGTGCCGGAGTATACTGTCAACCTCGCCAACTTTCAATTGCTGAAATTCAGGAATATCAACTAACAATTCCAAACTTGTAATAAAATGACCAAACTGTTTCAGAAAAGTTAAACTAACCACCAGAAATGGTTGATGGAATATCTCTAGCATCCGGTTACTGAGGACTAAACGCCCTAGAATAATTGGGTTTCGTGGATGATATATATCATTTCATTGTAACAGTTTGCTATCCTTTTTGTTCCATCCATCCGAAGCAGCTCAGTCTCCTCCTCCATGTAGTTGAATTGTCCGTAGGATACATTCCGTCGGTTTATTCCGTTGTAGTTGTACGGTTGACGGGAAGGATGATTTTTCAAAAAATCTTGAACAATACTACACCAACTTTTGGAGACTGCGCGTAAGGCTAGCAAACATTTGAAATCGGACGTATCGCAAAACGCGTAGAATTCCTTGAAAATGTGTGAAAAACCTGTTGGAAGAAAACGTTTTGTTTTCCAGAGAGGAAGATTACTTAAGTTTCTATAAAAGACTAATTAGATTGTCGAAAAATTGATTTACTTACACGGTCAAAATACAAATTTGCCTTTTTCCCATGAAACAAGTCCCTCAGTTCCGGAAATGCCTCAAGAACACTTTGAATATCCTGGCTGTCGTCCATGGTGTCCAAAATCATTTCCCACAACTGAGAGCAAAAACAAATAAGAATTAAACAAATAACAATTACGCGATTTAAAAATTGTATTAACTTCCAATAAACTTGCGTTTTCCGTTTGCTTTATAATCTCTGTAAAACCTACCTCTTCAGGGAATATAGCACTGTACATTGGTAGTTTGATTTTTTCCGACTTAAACTCCATCGTTAACTGACTTACGTATATTTTTTTAGTTTCTACCTGAGAAAATTATTATAAACGTGCGCTGGAATTGCTTTTG
>JAHZMV010005357.1:0-11061 GCA_027743765.1 Coecobrya sp. COE2 | reverse complement strand
AATTTTTTAAATTATGGGGCATATTGAGACTACGGAGCAATGTGACACAAAAATGGACCCTCAAAGGGCAGGCATTTATTCTGGCATACCTCAATCAAATTCAATGGGACTTGGCACAGACATAGTTTAGACTATTGCGGTGATGGGCAACGAGATTGCATTGAAAAATTTCGAAAGGTGTGTATGCAATAGAGGTTGAAAGGCCAACATTTATTAAGCGCATCTGGTTTGTCCATCTTTCCTATTAAACTCGCTCTAATTAAATAACGGTTTCATGTTTTGGCATTGTCTTTTCAGTAATCGATAGCCCACCACCTGTGGATGGTCCGGCATGAGTTTGAAACATTTGGGTCAAGGGTCACAGAAGCCACTGCCGTTGTAAAAACTTCAAATGACACTGTATACAAATTCCGTTACCCGTAGCATTTATAAATGCTGGACGTAGTAAATTTCTACCTAAATGGTGATGGTGTTGTAGATTGGCAGCTTCATTGTATTTACATCGTTCTATTAAAACAAAAAAATTTATACACACAAAGTAACCTATGTTTAAGTAGATATGCAAGTACTCAGCTTACTTTGCTCCATGAAATAGTGAAATCAGTAAATCACGTAAAGTTTTGCCCAATATTAAATAATATTTTTCCTTGGAATTTATTTCCTGTTAGAAATAATACTTAAAGCTCAATGTTAGCAAACCAGCACCGGGTTTTCCATCCGAAAACCAACAGTTTACTACAATACATATAATCATGTGTTTGAGTTTTCAAATTTAGAGGTCACTCGGGGGTCAGCGACATTGTATTTTCGAACAACTGCTACTTTGATTACCTGCTTCTCATAGCTACGCACAAAAACACTTTTTGCTTTAGGCATTCCCTCGGGCACCTCAACGGGTTGATATCTGGTCTTTGAAGAGGTCATTGCAGCTTTATATGGTAGAATATACATAATATTCCTAAAAATGACCTACAGAAAATTGTATTTGTGAAACCCAAATGACGTTCCAAATGGTTGTTTTTGAACAAAAGTTCGTTTACTCCATTTCACAATGTCGACATAGTAGTCTACATTCAGTAACAAGTTCATAAACCCCATAAGCGTCGTTTCAGCTGTGGGGATGCACCTCTACATCATTGGTGACCGACCACCTGCCTTATCAGTTTGTCGAATGTTCGAAAATGATAGAGCTCCCCAACCCCCATCCAAAGGTTTTGGTCTCCATTTGAACCAGAGACGTTTATTTTCGTCTTGTTACTCCAAAAACCTGGAATTAGAACCGTGGGGCCTGTTTCCGTGGTAGCTGCAGTCGCTTTATCTGGTACTTATCCGGTACCGGTAAAAATTATTATCTTCCAACTATGTGAACTGGTTCTTACACCCTCAATCAGAAAGAATCTGGAAAATTATTAACATTAACATGGAATTATTAACATGGAATCTTAACATTATTACAGTCTGACCAAATGATTTGGTCATCATATTGACTAACTTTTGTCTACGTTTAAATGTGTTTTCCGACCCGACGTTACCAAGATCTCGCGATAATTCTCCGTGGAGGCTAGGAATGAACCCAGCTTTGGAATATTCGAAACCCAAGCGGTGTTATATGACTTCGGAATGATGGTATGGATAATATATTTTGAAAGTTATAAACTGGAGAAGAGAAGTTTCAACGTTTTTGGTTTTAGAGCTGTATTTTTCTATATTGCGCTAAATAAATCCAAACCGGAAGTTGCACTATCTTGATCTTCATGTCGGACAAATCTTGTTACTGGAGACCGACGAAAAGATACTGGTTACTAACTTTCCAGAAGTAATATGCATATTATAAAATAAAAGCACACTTTAGTTATAACTTCTTTTCATTTTTTATCAAATAATTATCCTTTTACCAAATAATTTTGCACCACAAAAATCTGGTATTTTTTCTTAATGCAAGGATAATTAAATACAATTTACATTGATTATTTATAGACGTTCTTTGTATTGAAAGATACGTTAATAAATGCATTTTAGTAATAAACTTTTAAAAACCAAATATAATTTGCTGTTTCCAGTTTATCCTCTGTTGAAAGCCGTGTATTGGTAGTAACGAATAATAAAGTTCCTAAGTGTATATGAGGTTATTTTACAAGGTACTACCATTTTATTTTAAAATTTCATACATCACTTTTATTTATACAACAATATTTACAATACTAAAGCTGATACAGAGTTTATTTGTACGTTTTAGATAGCTTGGCATTTGATTAGCTTTGATTTCTAAATGTATTTCTAATTTTCTACATGATCCCTAGACATTCTATTTATATTCTTTTCGAAGATTCCAAAACATTTTGCCTTTTCTCAGAGGTAACCCGACTCTATTCCAAATGCAAACTTTCCAAAGACCACATAGAAAGACCAATTTTACCATTGGAAAGCACCAAAATAACATATACTACTTCCGGTTCAATTTATGGTGTCATATTAGCAGATGTAAGTGAGAAGGTTGTCTAATAATAATCTACGTTTTCTGTCGAATAGAATGCATAGTCATGCATAAAATATAATGCATAATAAAACAATCTAGACGAGATTAACCATGTACAATGAACTATGAATCATCCTGTAATTAACAAAAAACGCACGTGAAATACTTTCGACATTTATTACAATGGCCATTCAATGAAATTTACCATACGTTAATCTACATTATTTTGAAAGGACTTGCATTAAAATCAGAGAAAAAATACGAGAAAAAAATTAGTAGTGGTAAAAAATATAAAATAAAATACTAAAGTGATTCATGATGATGAATACATATATGTAAACAAACAATAATGTGGCCGTGACAACATTTGGATTTACTGGCCCTTGTTATAAAATCTTAACTTTTTTTATTTTAATAATTAACTGGCCGTTTTCACTTTTTAAATAAAAATGTTAGTAAGTCTTCAATGTATTTTGTGTAGATTTAAGTAAGTTGAAACAAGCTATCAAATACATTATACTTTCAGTTGTCTCAATTTAGCCCTATCCTACGTCAGAATTTCCAATATTTTTGTAACTGTAATTTGAAATATTAAACATTGAGGGTGTTAGACAATGCTATGTTAAATTTTGGACAGCAGCTGTAGAGTATTTTAATACTTATTCATGATAAATGAAAGGCTCCCCAATTGTACTAGTTACGTTTTAAATTTATATATAACATTTTGTAAACTAATAATATTTTCATTAACTTTACTACAAAATATAAAGTTTGCATTTGGATTATTGTCAACCTCTTTTCTTTTTCGCTTGAAGTTGAATGTGAAAATTTATACAAACCAAATTAGTACCAAACTTCCTGATCCATTACTATGTATTTAAAATGTTACTAACTTACTACATTGACTTATTGAAAGCTAAAAAGCAAGCCTTCAGGTCAATCTAATGACTCCTGAATTCTCGGTTTGAACAAATTATCAACTTAGCGACGTTAAATCAATGCAAACTAATGGGTGCCGTTGTCATAATCAACCATGATCATAAGTCATTCGATATTATTCTGAAAACGACATATAATAATTTCTTTGCTTATGAGCTGGAATAATGAAATCACCAAAACGTCTCTGCAATACTTATAGCTTTTTTGTATTCCAAAGCTTGTGTGTGCTGAGTTTGTTAAACATTTAAATTAAATTGACCACTTCTGAATAGGTCAGCTTAGCTAAGACTTATTTGATTCATATTTCCTTTCCTAATGAGATAATTAACTAATCTTATGCTCCGGGATTTTAGGCAGTTTTGTTATGTGAAAAATTAAAAACTTATCTAAATGAATGAAGGAATGAACACGATCCCGATGAACTGTAAATAAGGTGCAATTCAACGTATTTATTTTTTATTATACTTGTTCGGCCCTTCAAGGTTTTTAAAAAAATTCAAAATGCTCTAAAATTAAAAATGTATTCTCTTCTGAAATCTCCTTCAATAATATATACATTATGCCAATGTTAGTTCTGAAGTACCTTATTAGAAATGCAAATTTAAAACTACTGTATTTCCTTTCGGTTTATGCCTCCCCTCTCTCTCTATTTTAAAATAATGCATCCTTTTCCAATTATCCTGTCACAATATGTTTTGTAGAGTTGAGCCACCGTCAATATCTAATTTTTCTCTTTGTCAGACAATTATCAGATTTGATAGGTAGTTATGAAAACAATTATGCTTACATGTGTTTTACTTTTAAAACAACAAACTAAGTTTTTGACATAATTAGTGCGATATAAATGCTAGCAAAAACGTAATACAAAAGTGTTTTTGAATCTTCGAATGTCTGCCAATACAAAAAATTCTCTGTCTATATAGTAAAACTCCAATACAACCCACTGTGTAAAAAGCATTACTAATCAATTTCGGGTATATACTTTACTTTTTAAAATTTTGGTATCACAAAATCAATAAGCTTTTACATTTTTCCAAAATCAACTGAAGATTATCTACTGAGAAAATTATACCTTGTAATAATGTTGTACAATTGTGTGTTCATTAATTCATCAATTTCGTTGTTGTATCATAAAAGTTTAATATTAATAAAGTAACTCTAGCTTGAATGCCAAAGGTAGTTGCAGTCGGAAATATTTGACGTTGTAATTTAGCAAATTTATTTTCTAATAAAAAGCTGGCGGCTTTTTGTTGAAAGCTCCCAAATTAAGTTGGGGTATTTTATTCAGTTCACCTGAGGGTAAGATATGTCCACAGACGATAAATAATGAACTAATTGAAAGCTTTTCCATCCAGTAAAACTATTTTTGCTTTTAATGTAAAAAAATGCTTACTAATTTTTTACTCCAATTTCTGCAACTACTTTACTTTTTTAAGTACCTGTTTTCATAAAGGTCGTTTCATTTCCATGAAAGGACGGATTTTGGCGTCGACGTGGCGCAAAAAATAATTCAAGAATTAATAATTGCCTTGGACGATTCTGAAGCCGAGTGAATATGATTCCAATTTTTAATCGCTTACCATCCATGTAGAAAAATTATAAAGATGACATGTTATATTAATTTATAAATATTATTTTAACCAACTATAGTAATGTTTGATTCAGTTTAATTTAAACTTAAATTCACTTTCAGAGGACCTTACAATTCTATTTATTTATCAAGTTAAATGGAAGGAGGTTAATGAACCTAACTCAAAATTAACTGTAATATGGAGGTGATTTTTACCTTTTGGTTGCTAATTAAAACATATTTTATGACGGAGAAGGAATAGTATATACCGAATGTAAATGAAATGTGCTAAGATTTAGTACGTAAGTAACATTTATGTACGAATTCATCCTTCACTAATATTACTCTTACAGTGAGAACATAACTGAATTAATTAATTGATTAGCTGGATTGCATAGGATTGTAGGAGCAAAATATATTTACTAATAAAACTATAAATACGCACATACGTAATATTTTATAGTATGGGATACTTAAACTTTTTCTTTCTTCAGTATGTGTTTATGTTTAAAACGTTGCCATTAGCAGGATTGAAAAACCTCACTGATTTAAAAATGGAATCGAAATTATTGAAAATTTGGAAAGTATAGCTACGCTTTATGTAGTATATGTAAGAGAATTAAAAGTAATAAAATTAGTAGTGATGATCCGTTTAACAAGGAAATATTTGTTTGTTTAGCCAAGTAAAATCTACGAATGCAATCTTTGCTAAATCGATTCATTTCTTTTATGGTGCACATAATTAAATTGGCATTGGATTAATTCAATTTTTCAGATGCTACATAACAACCGACGAAGGAATACAATCCATCTGTGTAACACTTGAAAGAGAACAGGAGTCGATGCGATTGAAGGGACGTAATACTTTGGCGATTAAAAGAAGTAAAAACAATTTGTTATCACATGTTAATACAAATAATCTTTATAAGTCACTGTGCTTTAATAATTCACAAATTTGAATGAAAATTGAGGAACTATTAACATTAACAAGACACTTAAATGAAAACAGCTGCTGTCGTTAATAAAACAATCATTTAGTTCTAATTTTACCTTACTTCATCTATTTTACCATAATATATTAGGAGATAATCCCATCAACATATTTCTTTAGTGTATGTATACTTAATGAAGCAAGATTTTAAAAGGAGGAAATAAAGAGCTGACATGTACAATGTTGTACACAACCGAGTTTAGATTACAGTTTATTTGATATTCCTTAACCTTATTACGACAACTGAATAGATATTCATTGGAGGAAAGAAATTATTTAGTTTTTTTCACCCTATTCATTTGTTGGCGAGCAGATTTGCTATTTGTCTTCACATTGTGATAAAAGTTATTCCATGATCAAATTTATAACTGAAAAGACTTTTGAATCCTTAAATAAGATAATGTTATTCAAGTTCGCAGAATACAAAACCAACTTCATCATGAAATTTGTGAAACCCACATTTTTACTAAGCAATGAGCCTAATTCAAACATTAACAATCTATACGATAATCTAAAAAAGATCGTGGACAGATTAAAATCAATGGTTAGTGGAAACGTAAACAAAATATGGCAAAGTGACTGGAATTTACATGAAGTGGAGTGTTTCACAGATATTAAATAATTGTAAACCAAATATCTCAGGTACTATAGATAATAATATTATGATAAATAAATCTAAAAATGAAAATTTATAGAGTAAAAATATATAAATCGACATTCTTCTATATTGCAGGACATCCGCTAGATTGGATGAAGTCAGAAAAGATTTATAGTATTGAAACTGAAATAATTGAATAGAGTCAAAGTTCATTCCGTACCTTTTATTCTAAGCGTTTCATTTTATTCTTCCACGGTAATAATAATATCCCATTCAAGATAAAACGGTTAACGGATTCCATTTTCATTGCCGGTGAGATAAAGTGAGTATGACCAGGCGCGTATTTCCAAAAATTGAATAGGTTTAACGCAAATACATAACATTAACTACTGAATATTTCCAGAAACAAGTTCAATTTTGTTGAATATTTGAATTATGAATGTTCAAGTACTTAGTATTGCGTTTGTGATTGTGATTCAAATATATGAGAAAATTTTATTAATCGATTTTTTGAACTTTCAATACATTCTGAACAGATTCTAACCTGTTAAATATTTTTATGCAAAAATAAAGTTAATGTAAATAACTGCGTTGATATCACACAAGTTATGTTGTACAGTTTACAAAATTTAACATTCTAGTTTATTGGAATTATAAAATTCGGTCATATATTATTACGCTAATTCTGATAATTTCAACTACCTACACATGTTCCGTAGGCAGAGATCTTAAGTAAATGTTATATTTTAAATTTAACTCTCGGACAACGGATAACGGATAAATAAAAATAGCGATTTATTGTTTATGACCTATGTGAAATAACCGCCATTAAATGTTAATCACTGGTACAACTAAGCATATTCAGAAGCAAAACAACGGACATAATAACGTTCATAGTTTTTCAACATTAATAGAAATCAAAATGCGCATGTGGAGTATGTCCAACGATAAGGGTACTATTTTAATTATATTTTACATTATTTTTACTAAAAGTTCAACACACAGTTCATAGGTAGTTGTTTCAAAACCAATATCAAGAGAATTTACTTAATATTTAATAGTAACACATTTAATCAACCAAATAAAAGTTGAACCAAAGCCAGTTTTCAAGCTATGAATGTTAAGATGAATCTTAAGGTGAATTGCGTCACTAACATTATAAATTCTTCTGAACACCCTCCAGAATTACCAATTTGTATTGCATTTTAAAACCTTAACGTTATTATTTGTTGGTTGATGTAAATTAATTCTTGCCGATTTACATTATCATTATCATAAACATTGGATTAGCCAAACTATCATTATTATTATGAAAATACTTTCGGTTATCTCTTGTGTGGGTTTTTCAATAAATCTAAACTTATAAATCATTCTAGTTTTAAAATCAAACAATTTGAATAGTGTCAATATTTATTATTTTAAGTGAGTCTCGAATCTTTTCAAGATTTCAATAAAAATATAAGATATCAATGATTACGAAAAGAATGCAATAATATCCAATTAGCATTACACTCATAGGTATGATTATTTAACATTGAGCATTACTCCAAGTAGTGCATGAAACCAGTTCTTTATGTAACATAACATCCAGAATCAATAAAAATGAATTGAAAATTATTTCCATCATTCCAAATCACTTAGAGTGAAATCAAGCCTTTCACCTTGAACTGTAGTATACTCTCCCTAGAAGCAACTTTGAAATCACAATGTCAAGACTAGATAAACATGTTTGAAACAAAAAATTATGTATTGAAATATTGTCAGGTGAAATAACTGTAACATTCTGGATGAATAATGCTAGGATATCTAAAGTACTATTATTATTAAACTACAATAAATTGTAAACTATTATTACTATTAAATTGGAATCGTAAAGAACAAGAGTTTTGTAACGAACCATGGAGGTATTTTTAATATTTTCTTTCCAATTGTCATAGGGTGGTTCTTTAATAAAGAAGATAAATATCTAATCATGCCTGATGCTTTTGGTAAACATATTTTATCTACTCATAGTCTAAATTAAATAATCTCTGGATGTGTTTCCGCTCACATTACCTTGCACAAATCCTATTATCAAAGCCTTCTACTAACGGCATTCATATTTGTCATGAAAAAAAGTACTTCTTAACTTGAATTCATTTACATTGATTAGATACTTCAACAAAGTATCATAAGAAGTTAATTTTTACCGGATGCTATTAGGTAATAGTATTAGTTGTTTTGAAGCAATAGAAACAAGATCAGATTAGGTTCGTCATTCTATTTCTTGCGTCTTCAATTAAGCAACACCAATAAAAATTATTAACGTGTCGCTTACAGTTCGCTTATGCTCAATTATCATGAACAATTTTCTTAATAATTCATCAGTTCTAGAGAAAGGAGATATACCGCTTTACAGTTTAAGAATGCGGTTTGCTTGTAAACCACAGCCAAGTATAACATTTCAGTTCTATAGTTGATATTATGTTGAATTTGATCTGTTTCAATATTGCTGAAATCTTAAAATCTCTAACGTCAAGAAATAATAAAATAAATATACCTTTTTTTCGAAGAACGTTTTTAGTGGAGAATAATAAAATCAAGTGACAGCTGGAGGTAGAATACATTAATGTAGTAAAATCCGAAAAGTTATTCAAAGAGTTGAATACAATTATTGAAAGTAAGCATCTAATATCAATGTTCCACTTCGGCGTCATTAACATGATGCATGACACAAATGTAAGTAAAGGTACAGTTAGATGATACGATGAGATTAACTACGCACTGAGAGAATTGGTAAAAATTAATTGTTAATGTAACATTTTTTACTTAATTCGATACAAAACAAAAGAAAAATTCTTTGTATTTTATGAATTTTGAAATATTGAAATCAAACTATGTATAACAATCGCTAAAAACAATTTAATGTTGTAGACCTACAACTCCGTCCGTTATAAAACATTAATCGGTGTGAAATTATACATAAGATTTTACAGCTGGCTGCTGTATGAAACTAAAAGATTTTGTTTCGCAATCGCCAAATTCCAGGTATGGACCTAGGTAATTCCCTTTAAGTGTTAGTTAATGTTGGATTTTGATGTCTGTCAACGTGATAAATGACTATCATTTTTCACTTCCGTAGTTTGCATTTAATTACTTTTACCTTTCTCCATGTCTTTTTAAGGAGATACCAACAGACATCATTACATTCCCATGACAGCCCAAAATTCTTGAATTTCTCCAGTAAGAAATCTATGGTAGTCTCCCATAAGAAAATTGTACAAGACATTATTAATCCGCAGATAAATATTACAAAAATTGTAACAATATTCCCTTGCATGGACGGTTTGAAAAAATCATTATTAACTTTCTCCGCAACTGTAGTAAATTTTTGATTCCTCCCATCAATAAGTTTTTCCCACCACTGAACAATGCCTGATGAGTTTACCATTTGTATTCTGTTAAGTACAACTGGAGGAATCCTCCCCCACAAATTAAAGGCATGGAATCCCCTGAAGTATCTTTCCTTGCCATGATGTATTATGGGATCTAGCACATTCTTATTATTTTTACGTACATTCTCCAGAAAGTCTAGAGATTCGTATTGAGAAGTAATAAAGCTTACCCTGTTACATGTTTGGAATTCAGTTAAAAGTAAATTGGCTACTCGTTTCTGGAACCTTTGGTTTATTTGTTTCATATAGTTGTCCTTCCTGCTAAGTCCTGATTTTGTGAATTTTTTTACTTCAGCCTCACTAAAAATATTGTCAATGGTAGTGGGGTGAATTTTTTTGAAATTCAACACCTTCCATTCAACTGATTCTTTCTTCGGAAAATCAGCAGATGCACTGTAGTGTAAAAATTCAACTTGAGATTCTGCATTTGTTCCATAAACACGATCGTAAATCTGATGTTTACTTAGGAATTGAAAACTAGTTGTAAGAGTAAGATTTTCATAAGATTCGGATTTCCAGAATGGGTTTTTAAAATAATTTGTTTTGGTGTAAATGGAAAAATGCTCTGAGAGTAACCGGTCAAAGTCATACGTCAATGTTTTCTTTGGGAGAAACATATTGTAAACATTTTCACTTTTGTAGGCGTTGCTAATAATAAATGCTGAGAGCATAAAACAGCACGACACAAGTTTCACCAGTTTTTGTTGCTCAAAATTAATATCCATACTGAGAACTCCCTGTTCCATAAAATATCCTAATATAAGTAAAATATATTCCTAAGTGAAAATCCTTTCCAATTACATCAAAATTTTCCACAGCGTGTTTATTTGGGTTGAAGTTAAAACCCGTCGGCAACTCAAAAGCACATGAGTCGACATTTAAGTGTATTTTCAGTCATTTATAGAATAACATTTTTACTCAATAATTCTTTTCAGCATACCAAAGCTTGCCAATATTACACTTGCGAAATTTTTAGCATTCACTAAATTAATATAGTACCAATTTTATTCAAAGTTTGAATTCATGGAAAATAAGGAGGGTTTAAAGTCTCAT
>JAHZMV010005356.1:0-13115 GCA_027743765.1 Coecobrya sp. COE2 | reverse complement strand
CGCGTATTATTTTTACAAGAGACATAATATATACCCGTTCTACATGATTCAGAGTTGAGAGAGAAAGCAGGGGATGAATTTATATCAAATGCTCTCATGTGAGATTTTAGTGAGATGCCTTTTCATGTTAACCCTTTCAAAAGGGCTGTTATTTTCAGATGAATAGTAAGTGGTGTCGTTTTATGAATGCGGGTGAAAATTTCTTTACAGTGAATTGAATAAGTAGTTATATGAATGCATGCAGTATCAGTAATATAGAGATTTGATTTGGTTGGAAGTTTTTTCTTTCTCGTTTTGCGGACATTAATATTTCAACGACAGGAGCCTTTTACGAAACTGTTACTCTTGCTTTTATGCTTCATTTAGGTTTGTTCGGAGGTCAATCTTAAAGGTAGTTTTCAACTTTCTATTCAAATTAAATTAATCGAAATTAGGTTGGATCTTCAACAAAACTGAGAACTAACTGAGCTAACCTGAATTACATTTTACATTTGGTTTAAAGTGAGCGAGATGACCTACAAATTTCGAGTAATATAGTTAAATAGTTTAAAAACCTCCAAAACTTTAAAATTCATCCTCATGTTCCGAACATATTGGTAGCATTTCAAAAAAGTGTTAATAATTTTACGATACAAAAAATCCCTTGGTACAGAGCAGCAACACAACAAAAAGTTAATTTCCCACACCGGCCCACACCTCCTCCACGAAATGCATGCAACACGAAAGTCCAGAACAGAGAAAACAAAAACCTAACGACCTTCGCAAAATCCCTCAAAATAAAATTCCTACCAAAAAAGCTCGAGTAAACCAGCCAAAATGCAATACAAAGAAAAAGCAACGTGTTTTTGTAAAAACTATATAACCGCAACCAAACTACCCGCATATTATATACGAAACCTTCCAAGAAGAAAAAAATCTCAACCAAATCAATTGTTTCCCACCCAAAAATAATAAATTACACACGATATGGACGAATAGAGCGAAACCAACCTGTACAAAAATAATAAAAATAAAAAACTCCAAACCAAACGCCTTAAACACTAGGTTCATTAGTTTTTAATTTATCCACAACAAACAAATGCACAACAAACTGGAAATTAATTTTGTGTGTATCTCCACAAAAAAATTAATTTACAAATAAAAACAACAAGCCCATGAATAAGTACAAAGAAAGATTACTTAAGTAAGATTGTGCAAATATCTCTCGCGAGAGAAAAAACCTGAATGGTAAATTGTCATTTTAAAGCACCCGAATCACAACAAGACGTAACGTCAAAAAGACCTTTGGTGTGTGTAAAAAGTAAATTCTACAAAAAAAACAATAATCTTTTCACCTCCCACCTAACCTCCCGCCACTATTACTACCGATATTAAAGCCACCAACCAAGCTACCTGTTGTTACGTTCCCACCACCACCACCTCCGTTCAACGCCGCTGCCGCAGCTGCAGCAACAGCAGCGTGATGTGCTGCTGCAAACTGTTGCTGTTGTTGTTGATGATGATGAGCATGAGCACCACCTGGACCAGCACCAATTCCACCACCTCCGACCCACCTCTTTGGAGAGGGAACACCTAACAAGTGGTGATGGTCCATCATACCACCACCACCTCCCCCGAAAGCTTCTTCCCACCCACGTTTCCCTACTACCAAACCACCGTGATTACCAACTGGGCTGAGGAATCTCTGCGAAATCCCTCCACCACCACCGAACAAATCGGCGGCAGCGTGGTGATCAAGTAGATGATGTGCTCCACCAGGGACGAAAATCTGCTGACCCCCGTGAATCAAGCCCGAGTGCATGAGTGGATTAATGGACCCTGGTATCAGTGCCTGTCCGCCGCGAATAAACGACCTGACAAGTGGATAAGGAGGTGGTGGCGCAGGTGGTGAGTGAGCAGCCGCAGCAGCGGCAGCGGCAAGAAGAAGTGGCGGTCCACCGGGAATAACGTTCCCGGCAGATACTAACGGACTGTGAGTCCCGTTTAAAAGCGAACCGCCTGGGCTCAATAACGATGCGTGAGTACCTGCATGATGATGGTGAGCATGGTGAACCTGCTGAGTACCGTGGTGGAACTGCTGGAGCATGTTGTGGTGGTGAACTCCAGGCGCGGCCTGCTGCAACAAAGACGCCTTGGGAAGCCCACCCGTCAGCACTAGATTCATGTCGTCCCCAGAACACTGGAACACCTCTATGTAGCGTTGCTTCTTGAAGTGGTGCATGTAGCGGTGGTGCTTCGACTGCGCCGCCACGTACGCCGAGTGCTCGCTGTCCATTTGGATAAACGCCTCACCGCTCGGTTGGCCCTGCATAAAACAAATTCACTCAATTTTACGTACTTCAACGTACAACTTCATTTCCCAAAATGTGCACCCACCTGTGCGTTATAAACCATATGAACCCCTTGGTACACAATGTTCTTGGCGTGTTCTCCCAAGAATTCGAGTATATGTTCAACCTGGGCCTCGTAAGGCAGTCCCCTCAGCCGAATGCAGTCTTTCCTCGTCCCCGACGTTATAATGTGCTGTGACAAAATATGAGAATTTCCGCCACTATTCTGAGGAGGCGGTGCTTGAGGAACCACTGGACTTGTCAACATCTGACCACCAGGTGTGATCAAGGGCAAGGACCCATGTCCTATCAAATCCGGCTGGAGAGTGTGTGGAGGCAACGTTTTCAACAATGGCTCGTTGTTGTTAGCCGAGCTCTGGACTGCAGCAGCAGCTGCTGCGGCCGCCGCCGCTGCAGCCGTTATTATGCAGCGGTTCAACACCTGCGCAGTAAGAAATAGAAATTTTGTTGAGTGAATTTTCAGATACCTGCGCTGTGCACATATCGACTGGCTTAAAAATAAAAACCATATGAAATGCCACCCTACCTGTTGCACTTCCGCAGTGGTGCTCCTGAACAGCTCAATGTACCTTGACCCGATACTCTCGCGATGTTTGGCCAGCGCGTTTGTAGCGTCCTCTTCATGCTGGAACTGAACGAACGCGTCTCCCGTAGCTCGTCCATCCGGCCGCTTTACAAAAAGCACTCCCTCCTCTCCATCCAGCACTTTACACGCGTTATCACCACTGTCGAAGAACTCGACCTACAAAAATACATGAGCACAAAATAAAAAAAGCTCCAAAAACCGTCTAATCCACCATAAAATATTCCTTGAACTCACCACTTGTTTCGCAGTGCAGTCATAGGGCAGTCCCCTCATCCTCACGATAACCTGTCCCCCTTTCGAAAGGAATGCCTGGGCTTCATTATTGTTCCCTGTGCAAAAACAACGACACATTTTCTTCAAATTGATATCCAGACTCAGATTTGCTCAAATTGACCCTTTCCAATTTTTTTGTACACTCAATAATTTCATTTACCCTTCAAATCAACCAACGCACCAACACTACAACCGTTTTTCATACTCAAAAACATAAAAACGTTTCCCGAGAAAAATAAGATTTCTTTTCATGAAGCTCCCATTTAATTCTAAACTTAACAATAGAACAATAAGCAATTAACTAAAAACTTTGTGCTTTCTCACACTCAAAATAATCACAACACTACTACCACGACAAAAATATATAAGTAAATAAATGAATCGATACACACAAAAATGGATAAAAAATCTCATCACCCGATAAACTTCCTATCTACTAGCACGACAACGATAAGTAACACACATATTACTAGCCACGCTAAAACAAATCAGAAGAACGCATCAGAAATCTGAGAGAAGAAGAAGAGAGCCAACAAACGAGAGCTTTTAAGCTTTTATTCATGCAATGTATGCATGTACCCTGAGCAAAATGCAAACAGAAGATTTCAGATAACCGATTACCCAAAAAATCATCATACAGCACACTACTACATAAATGGAGTGTAAAAACTGGATATTATGATGATGAAGCGTTTACTCAATATTGTATGTACGCAGTTTTATTACCTCACATTAAAAATGAATAATAATATATGGTGGTTGTGTAACGTGGTATACAGAAGAGAAGTTTGTTAAAAGTCGAACATTAACGAGCATCGCGTACTTATAATAATAATAATGTTTTTCTCTGTAAATTGTTATGTGAGTAATGACTCGTCTTCATTTACTTCTGCTATTGCTGCTGTTCTGATTTTTACTACGCGATAAGGTTATATTTATCCTTTGTCGCGATAAATGGTCTATATGCTAACGTGCATGTGTGTGCACATGTGTAAATACCATGAAAAACTGACATAATTTACAGCTACGTGTACCCATTAAAACTATCCATTCATTGAGAGTTGGTTTGTGACGAAATACACGCGGAATTTTAGTTTTAAATGGGTGGCTGTCGGTGTAGGAGTAGAATATATTTTGAGTATTTTTACTTGGCAATGTTAAGTCCCCTGAAGAACTTGGCGATATCCTGGTCGGAAGACTGCCAAGGAAGACCTCGTGCACGGACTACACAGTTACCATCAACAGTCTCGTTCTTTGAGCTGCAATTTTATTCACTTCCACATAGTATTCAACATTTCAATGCCAAATATTTTTGCATAAATGCAGCTTCATAAAATCTCACCAAATCCCAGGCTCCAGCTTCCTCATGATTCCCTCAGGCTTCTGGAACGTCGTCGCTACAAAACAAAAACAATCAACTTCACAGCATCAGCTAAAACGTATTTATAATCCCACGACATAATCCACTTACCATCCTCAAGCATCCTAACTACGACAGCAGTCATCTCGCAAATCCGTTTCTTATAAATCCCCGGCTTGAATTTCCTTCCACCTCCACCATCATCCCCGCTACTCCCTTCTTCTTCCTGTGCGGCCTCCACCTTTGCCGTAACGTCTTCCTGCTGCGACGAAATCTCACCCCCTTTCTCTTGCTCATTACTTTCCTCGTCTTCCAACTTTGCCAGCTTCAGCTCCAGAACTGCAACAATGGCACCAAAACGGGGCATCATGAGACCATTAGATTTCATCAACTCATTTCTGCCTTTCTCTTTTCATTCAACCATCATACGCCCATACATGCATTTTATTCCCTCTATATTTATCTCTCAACCCTTCCAATACCCCACCTCCCCCACCACTCAATTCCCACGCAGTTTTCGACAAAAATCCCAACCTCCCAACTTTTATCTCCGTCTACAAATCTCCCCCACCGCCACCACTAAACACGCCAAAAAAACAATCCTCTTTCCCGTTCAACGACCATGTCTTGAAAAAAGTGCATAGCCACCGATCCGAAACATACACACACATACCATAAGCCTTTCACACATAAAAGCACACAGCCAACATAAGCGAAAATAACTACGCAAAAAATTCTAATCCAACCACCTAAACCACACATCATCATCCTATCTCGAAAAAAGCGAATAATGACCGACGTAAGATCATGCAGCAGATATACGCAAAGAGCCAAACTCACATAAGAAAAATAAAAGTATTAAAATCCTACCCACTACAATCAACCACCAGCAAAACGTAGTGTACTGTCAAATCCGCAGACAGGTATGATAATGATAACATCCATACTACCAGCTACACAAGAGTCCAGCAGCAACGCTCCCACAAAAAAGCTGTGTGGAGAGATGCAGCATCATTAAAAAACGTAGAATTCACCTGAGAGAGTAGCGCTGTACTCGTCGGGCTCCCCCTTCTTCACCCTCTCTCTCTCTCTCTCTCTCTCTCTGATTACTTTACTACAGGCATGTTTCGTTGCCTCCTTTTCGCTACCCCACACATGCACCAGCGGTCATGAACACTTGTTCTCGTCATACAACCTGTCCATGTATATAACATCCGCTCATTCCACACACACCACCTCATCATCCAACCAAACAAATAAATAATATTATGGTTCGTTTTTTACATGCACACAATCCTCTTTCTTTCTCTCATTTTCAGGTTCAGGGTCGGTCGACAAACACTTTTTTGTATGCACAATAGAGAAGATTTTGTACCTCTGAGATTCACTGTTTTCGGTTGGTGATAAGAAAAAACACCAGTCAGAGCAAAGTAGAAAGGGAAAGGATTGTTTGAAAGAGACTTCTTTCTTTTCAACGAATATAACGCAACGTTGAATGTCACGACGGCGGCGGTGGTGGTGTGAGAAATGCAATTGGAAGAAAGCTTATGAGATCACGATGGAATGCAAGACGGGCTAATTTAATCGGTATGCAATTTTGATGGGATGACGGATGCAGCGACAGGGACGCTACTGGGAATGATTTTTTTAAAGCAACAAGAGGAATGTGACGGAGAGGAGATGTGGAGAGAAATATTTTGAATGCATTGTTTGTAAAAATGCAGAAGTGGTTGTCTGGACGGACGGTCTACCTCTTGTAAATGAATTTGGAATCTTATAACTTGTAATGAAACGATACATGTTTGACGTTCGACTGTAAAATGGATCTAAATGATATTGGCATCTTGCATAAGTTGTTTTAATTTTGCATTAAAATTATACGGGTTTTTGAAAAAAACAATCAAAAAATTGCGACGAATACAAAATATCTCAAAAATGTTGAAATTAGAAAATAAAACACATTTTAGTAAATATCTCAATCTGGACATAAAATCAATAACCAAAGTAGATATTTCAAATGCCAATTATTTCACTTATTAAATTCTCCTTTCTTATTAATTACTGTGTTGAATGTACACAACTTATGTACATTAAGAAAGTTAAGATGTAAACTCAAAATTTTAAGGGAGCAACCAATACCAAAAATATATACAAAAACAAAAGCATTCCCAAAGCATTTTTTCATACCACAAAACCACACCTAAATCCTTCCCCACATAAAATTAACCTTCAATTAAGATTCCAAAAAATCACAACTCACATTTAACCATCTCATCAACAGTGTGAACATCTTTCGCATCGCCGTTGTAGCATCCGCAGAACTCCTTCTTCAGATCGAAAAAGGAGGAGTAGTAGTCTGGCAGCCTAATATCTTTGGTAGAAGCTTCCGGGTGAACGCACTGTCTCAGGGGCAGCTGACCCTCCGTTATAAACGCAAACGACAAGCTACTGTTACTACTGGACTCCTCCTCCGCCTGCTGCTGAGATTCCTCCTCTTTCACGTCTCCGTCCCCTACTGACTCCTGAGAAACATGACGTTTTATAAAGCTGTCCAGCTACAATAAAAATAAGTGCGTTGCATAAAAATCAGGAGGAAAAATGTTAAAATTTCGGAAATAAATAAAAGCAAGGAGTATAGGCAATTGTACCTCTGAGATGACCTGCTCCAGTCCCTTTCCTTTCTCCTTGACATCCTCCTCACTCAACCCGAGTTCCAGTTTGCACTCATCCGACAGGATCCCCGGAGGACTTTCATGACTGTTCTCGTTAATATCTGAAGTTGTGCTCAAGTAGCTCTTTGAAACACCACGTGGATGCACTAGAAAATTTGTCGTTGAAATCACCTGTAACATTTTCAATTAATTTTTTTATTTAACCGAAAACTTAAAAAAAAACACTTCTACGCATTGAAATTATCAGTTTGGCAAAAGCCCACCTTCTTGCCATCCCTCTGAACAATGGAAAGTGAAAGGACAACGATTTCCTCCTCGTCGACCCCCAGATTGGTGCCATTCTGTCCAGCTGTGGCAACGTAGAGTACCCCCAAGTACTGCGGAGGTCCACCCAGCTCGGAAGAACACGACATGATCAAATCCGGAGGAGGTCCACCACCAAAATGTCCGATCTTATCACCAACAATCCCCTCCAAATCAAAACGCGCACATAACGCTACGAAATTCCATATATTTTCTTTCAATATAATTTAATCACTAAAATACTAAATATTAAATATTTCTTCTCGCAAAAAATGTTACTTTCAAAAACGCACTGTTTACAAAACAATCAATCACAGCAACACTCAAAGCAACTATTAAATCTCCAGCACAGAAGACCTTTTGAAAATTCCGTTATAAACCGTTACATAGAAGATATATGTATAAATTAAAGAGACCTGTTCTTTTAAGATCCCAAATATTTAACGCCAATACGCTCAGTCAGAGGCAGGACACACACATCTCAGAGATACACAGGCAAAAGGTAATAGAGCCCCCCGAGATTATTAGAGCCAATGCACTCTCCTCTCATCAGAATAAAAAACGCAGCAACAAAATACTAACAACTCTGCGCGTTATAATAGTTAGCCCGTTTTCTGTGTGTCTGTCTTGTGGACGACGCATAATACAGCAAACTACATCATCCCTACCATTTCAACCAAACATTATATTATTTGCGCACACATATAAAAACACACGTATATGTTTTCATACAAAAAACAAGTTTTTCAAAAAGACATACGGGGATCTGCAATCATTACGAAAAAACCTGTTGAATCTCTTCTCTCAACTCAACTACAGCAATTTCTTCCACTCATCTAAAAAAAACTACCTGATGGATCACCCCACACATTATACACAAATCCACCACCACCGGATTCACACACGAATGATACTTTAATAATGATATAAAAAATTGAAATAAAACACTAACCATATGGGTTAAAGTTAAAACAGGTGCTACTGTTCTCTCCTAATGTGTATATGCAGAGGAGGAGAAGGAGGGGGAAAAGTCTTTCAACGAAACGCAGCAGCTTATATGCAAATGCATGCAGGTAAAAGATGACCATGATAACGAGAGCAAAGATTCGTTTATATTTATCATGGGAGAGGGGTAGAGGAGGGGTTCTATATCATCAGTATTTTTTGCAAAACCACCACCATACCATACCTGCGCGTGTGATTAAGTAGGTAGGCAGAATATAAGCAGATCATCAACAGGTATTCAGTCCATCATTCATGTTCGTATACCCGTCATTAAGGATTACACAGACAGAGATTCAACTTTTATATGCATTCTAGTAACAGAAACAGGTAGTCTCAGATTTTTCCAACCGTGCATGCACGTACAGAGAAAAATGTTGAGTTTTGTGAGTGAGCGCATCATCATGATTATCTGTCTTTCTATATCCCAACAAAGCTCTTATCCGCTCACGTACGTGAACCAAATCTACCGTCCTACCTACGCCGTGTATAAATCCTACCAAAATAGAGAGAAAAAATCTAAAGCTTTTAGGGGGTTGATTTTTTTATGTGTGCATCGTATCCGTCTCTCTCTTTGAATGATAATGGGCTTCTCTCTTTCTGGCTGCACATCATCATGGGCAGGTAGGATAATAATGATAATGATGATGATGACGGTTGGTGATGCTGGTACTGTTGTGGTGAATAATAATGGTGGATTTAGAAAAAGGGAATGTGTAGATGTTTGATGGGTTTGTAAACTACGTTGATATAGACTCTATATATGTACACACCTGCTGAAAATCCATCTGTTTTTGAGTGTATGGGAATTAAAAATGGAGAGATAACTGTGATGAGTATGAAACATGACTAATATATGTAGACTAGGATTTATGGGAAACAATTTTTAGTCTATGATGATAAACGTAAGAAAAGTGTGTAATTCATGAGGATGATGATGTCTGGGCTTTATTTTGGTTTTTGGAATATTGAGTGTTCGAGAATACGGTTAAACGTTAAATTTTTTCGCCTCTATTCAGTGGTGACGTAACGGTAAAAATTCTTTATTATCGGCAAAAACTTGACAGCAAACTAGACAGTCTTGTTTTCTCAATGTCATTTATGAATTCACACAAAATTTAGCTAGGCGTATGCATAATTGGATGAAGCTATTATGCAAACATGTAAAATGCAAATAGAAAGGCCATAAGAAATGTTGCGCTGCTCCATCTACCAGATACTTTATCAGGCTACTTCTGCTTTACTACTCGGGAGCAACGTTAGTAACGTAACCACTGATATTAGACCTAGATGGATACTGTGGATACCTCTAATGTAATTATTTTCCCTGGCTGTGGCAAATTTCGGTGTATTGAATGCATTGAATTGGTCTTGTAAACAACCGAGTTCAACCAACGTAGCAACGATTAATAAATGTGAAATTTACTTAGAAACTTCTCCTTCTAAATGAAACCTCATTGGATGTAACTGCAACTTTGAAAGGAACTTGATAAGCATTATTTAGTGAATGCAGACAGTATATCGGTTTCAGCAGTAACAGTATATAGGGCTGACATAAAAATTAGCATACAAAAATTGAAAGTAATAAAATAATGATGTTTCACCACCAAGTCTCCGAATCCCGTGCTCATCCTCCCCCTCCCCATGATTATCATCCCATTGCATATCATGATCCACATCGTCTTCCGTAGTTCCAGTTACGTCACCATGTACCCCAAAGTACCACCACGGCCATGCATTCATGTTATCATCACTCCACATTGCTGGAACGCATGGAACATTATGAGGAGAGTGACATTGACTGAAATGAAAAACTGAATATGTCATCTTTTAGAGTTTTTCATGCTGATCATTATGGCGTTAAAAAAATTTGCAGCGGTGCTCCGTTTCTGAGAAAAGTGACCCGATAGGGTACCTGACAACGTGGACAATTGCACTGCACTGATTTCGTTAATTCACATGGATACACGATTTATAATTCACTTGCTTCTCAACCATAAGCCAACTTTTTGACCCTGTACACAGTCTGCCTCGTTTGACACATACGATTGAGCGGCACGCTCAACCGTAATTGCCGCTCGGCTAATTAACCCTATACAGTTTTATAAACCGTGTACACTTTTTTTACACAAGCTATACAGGCAGACCCTATCGGGTCACTTTTCTCAGTAACGGAGCCCCGCTGCAAAAAACATTTTAATGCCAGAATGATTAACGTGAAAAGCTCTATAAGATGGCGTTTTCCGTTTTTCACTTTAGTCAATGTCACTCTGCGCATAATAAGTCGAACGTATCATCACTAGACACAGCAACTCATAATTCCTTCATCCTTTCTTTGCGTTTCCTATTGTAAACGAAATAGCAGCAATCAAGTGACAATGCGACCTATGAGCACTTTTTACCATGTTACGCTCTCCACTTCATGGAAACACCACACTAAAATGGGTGAAATGGGTGCGTTGGGATGATCCTTCGCTGTAAACCTATTAACATAACACTAAACGTATGACGCAGTATGTATCAGCAAATTCTTGGTAATAATTTTTCTGCTTCTAATAATTTTATAAATGCGTCCTATAATTGTACGTTATATTGCTTCAAAAAAATCAGAGATCCTAAAAAAAACTTTCAACCAAACTGGACTATAATAATATTTAGAATGCACAACAACTCTAAACCCAAAGGATCGTCAATCAAACAAAAGCAACGTGACTATATATTTAAGCTGTATATAGAAATCCAGTAACATTATATTTCGTTACCGTTCGGATTAAAAATGTGCATCTGACGAGGATTAACAAGCCAGACACAAACGCAGCATTTTTTCTTTCACACACACGAGCCAATAGGTATTTATAATAATAATAACACAGATACAGAGCGGAATTTTAATTTTTTCACGTATATTATTATGACGGCTTGACTTGTAATGTAGAAGATGCATGTTCCAAAAAATGAGAAGTAAACACCAAAGTCCACCTGAACGCAGCTCAGCGACATAAATCGCCTGACCTAACCAAGGTGTCTTCGCCTTTGAGATAAGCTTTTCTTTGCACACACCCTACCTGACGAACAAGTACGCGAAACAAAAATGCATTTAAATGCCAGTAGTAAAAGGCTGCAAATATGTTTCTCCTTGATTAATGCAGCATCACGGAAAGAAGCCAATCAATGCGTTATTATGATCCATAATCAAGTACACATGAGATCACATAAATATTAACCCACACATGACAAAAAACTATGTATATACGCTTGGATTAACGCTCATAAAGAATCTTTTTATTGTGTATCGTGTATCTCTCTGCAAAGAAAAAACCAACAAAAAATAATAATGACTTCACTTCCACAACAAATCGACTTGATTGCCAGCGGCGGCCGCACTTCCTCCATTCTGAAAAACGCCATAACCGAGTGAACTGTTTGAAGAGCCTTGGACACTTGTTGCTGACTGGAATTGATTAAACGCTACGTTTTGCTGTTGCTGCTGCTGTTGTAATAAATTAAACTGTTGACCCGGTGGAATCATTTGTTGAGGTGGAGATGATATCGAAGTGTTTGTAAGTCCGGAGAAGAATCCACCTGCAGGCTGCTGTGCACCACTGCTACTATTCATCATTAGCATGTTTAAGTTTGTCGATGCAGGGGCGGCGGCCGTGGAGGGTGCGTTTGTATTGAACAGGACGTTCGAGTTTTGATGCTGTTGCGGTGGCACGGATCCTGCTGATGACGATGACAAGTTTAACGAAAACAGTCCTTGCTGGAGCTGCAAACATAAATTAATATTTAATTATACTCAATGCCAGATTATGATCCAATATATATGTAGTTTAAAATAGTTCTGATAAAATACCCACCTGTGATAAGTTACTCTGTGCAGTCTGTCCAACACCTACCAATCCTCCCATCCCTCCAAACCCATTGCCTAGATCAACACCTCCACCACCAGCACCCCATCCTTGTTGAGGAAAAGGATTGGTGCCCGAAGGAACGGTTCCACCACCAAACCCCTGCCCTCCAACAACCCCACCACTAACAAAGGGATTATTCGTTGCCCCAAGTACCCCACCAGGAACACCTCCTCCAGCAAACGCACCTCCCCCTCCTCCTCCACCTCCCCCTCCACTCAAACTCCCGTATAAACTGAGTATCGACTCTTTACTCATCTTCCCATTCCCAGTATCACCTGGAGCACCACCCGCAGAAGTAAAAACACTCCCAAGATCATCTTCAGCAGTAGCAGCTGGAGTGGCAGAAACGCCTCCAACTCCACTATTTGTACTTTTCACCGGACTCGCGAACGGATCTACAAAATCGTTACCAGTAGTTAACCCTAATAAGTCGTCAGAAGCGGATGTTGTTTGGACAGGAGGAGCAGCGGTGGTCGCGGTACTTGGCGGCAAGCTAACCTCCATCTTGCCAACGGGAGCTTTCTTTTGCTGCGACGCACTGCCTTTATTATTACTTGATGGACTCGTGCTAATTTTCCCACTCCCGAGCTTGGGAAGGACGCCAACAGTCTCGGATCTGTTTTTCTCCTTCTTCTTCCTGATCTGCTCTTCAATCTC
>JAHZMV010005355.1:0-10856 GCA_027743765.1 Coecobrya sp. COE2 | reverse complement strand
CACTATAGTGGCTTTGATCACTATAGTGAATAGTGGCCGAGTCATATACTGGCCATAAATTTTTCCGCCCTTCATGGCCAGTAAAACCAGAGTCAACTGTACTTACAGTTTTCTGGCTGCATTTTATATTAGTGGATGCTCGAATAAAATAAAATACCATTTAATGAAAATTATAATGACACTGCTAAGCATTGATATGATAAAACTGCATTAGTAGATAGTGATCTGATGTTAACCATGACAGTGAGATCTTAATTTTAGTATAATTAATCCTTTCGTCGGTATTATTATAAACGGAACCAGAATGCGTCAAAAATTAATGCGGTTTTCGTTTAATTCAAAATTCAATTCGGCAAAATTCTTAAAAGGCATCAGTTGGAAGTAAGAAATGACGGTTAAATATTGATTAAAATGTAATCACTGACCGGTGGTAAATTGTAATTAAAGTTTCAGCTCATTAACGATGCTACATTTGCTCATTACTCATTTGCATTCGTCATTTAATTACCACAACCATGTACACGAATTAATTGTTTGGACTCAATGAAATGAAGCGTAGGGGTGAAAATAATAAATGAACAATATAAAAGCGTTATTTGATACTCATAAAAATGTATATCTACACGTTGTCCGATAGCATATATACTATTTTGTGTTTGCTATTGTATTAATTATTATGCAAATTGCAAGTAATTGTAGTGTGCAGTGTTCAGTCACTGAGTGCATATTGACATTGCAGCACAACTTTGAAGTCATATAAATTAATAGAATATAACAATGCTTTAAATTAATATAGCTGGAGTTACACATGCTGCCGTCATCATCCAGTATAAATTATACATAATGATTGAGTTTGCTAATTTTCGAATGAATTAAAAAGAAGTAAAAATGCAAAAACTTCTTTTGAAGTCTCTTCTCGTCCTCACTCAGAATGCGGATGCTTTACAAGTAGGTATATTTACAAGTGGTTCTTTTTAAAACGGGAAAGAAATGAATGAATGGATACGAGATGTAGTGGCTTACGTAGCTCGTGTTATGCTCCAGTGCTGCCGCTAATGTGCCCCTGTCGCTTCCAGTGCATAAGTTTATTGCACAAATCGCTTTGCCCTAGTCTCGTTTTTACTGTTATACCTTGCTACTATTCATTTGATGGTTTCTGTGCATGCATATCCAAACTCAAAAACACTCGACGTAATGTTTTATTTGTAGGGAAATGACCGTATTTAAAGAGATATATTCTGTGTTGAATTCCATGTTGGCTTGAATAACATGACAGGACACAAAAGCGGAGACAGAGTTTCGGTTGTTACAAGTTTCTTTGGGTGGGTGAAGGTGATAATAATACTGCATGCTCATTGAGGCGCTTTCAAACTCAGACTTCTTACTTTTGTTTATTTATCTACTTCGTCACACGCGAGTCCAGTTAACAATGAGAAAATTTTGAGGATGCTAAATAACATGTGAGACTCATTGATGGAATTCAATTTTTAATATAAATCATTGTGTTCTTGAAAACATCGAAAATTTTATTTTCACTTATTTAGACTCAATTTCCTCACACTTTTCTCCTTTCGTTTTGAAAATAATTGCCGCTTCTTTTTACCGACACATTCATTTATTCCGCCATGATTAAAAATTAGCGGGAGTTCCTATTAAAATTCATGCAAAAAATGCCAACATCTTGCATTGCATTCCTTCACACTGCCAATTAAAATAATTATGTCACCAGAATAAAAAAATAATTAGATTTTTTCGAACATTATCATTCATAATTTGGTATAAATTACAAGCATTATTGTTTTTAGTAACAGCAAAGCCCACGTCCATTATTATGGGGCAAAATAAAATCATCATAAACCTACATAATTTCCAGATGCACTTTCAAAACGTTAAATTTTGAAATTACATGCAACATTGTTATAACAGAAGGGGCATTTTTCTCTCCAATTATTACACCAGTTATAAATGCGTCCAACACTCAAACTTGAAGGTTGCCATCTTGCACCATATACTGGTAATATTTTTATCATATATTCTGCTAATAACAAGAAGACATTATATAATCAACTGCGCTAAGTTAAGCAAATTTTGGAAAAGATCTTAATCAAATCACTCATTCCAAAATTCATATTTTTCCCCCAAACAATCATTTCAAACATTTCCTTACAACTCACATTCAAAATTCCCTGCTTCCTTTTTGCAACTGATTCAAATAAAGAAACAAATAACTGACCCTGCACAATATTCCTGACCATCAGTCAACACCATATTTATGAAAAGATACAGAAAAAGGCAGGCTACAGCGTTTTATCGTTCTTATATCATGAGGTCATCCAGTCAAATGAATCATCTGGTTCGTTTTTGGTTCCTAACACAAACGTAGTTGAGGTTGGTAACATTTTATGGATTAGTTTTGTAAAAGTGAATGATGTGAAGTGTTGATTGACGTGTAGCGGTTTTGAAATAAGGATCATCCTTTGCTTTCTTTAAAAATGGAGTTAGAATTTTATAGAATTTTTTAGAAAAACTGCAATGTATATTTCGAATTATAGGCGGACTTTTTATTTGCTCAGGTATTTTTTTCAATTTATCCAAATAAAATTCATTGTTATGAATTATCCATTGAAATGTACACATTAAATACTGATTTCCTTTATATTAAATTGTAATATAGAATCAGTGGCCATGGAACCGGTGTAGTAACTTGTAAATATACCTACAGCAGGCATCGATTGTACAATCATACGGCTTCATAATTCAACAAGTTAAAATTTAAAGTGGGCTTATCATCGAAATTAAAACTATATTTAATTACGGTTTTGAATAGTAAGTAGTATTTCTCAGAGTAGTAATTAATAGTATTAATAATTGTAGTAAATAGTTGTTTGGATCATTGCTACATCTTGATTTGATAAGATTACATCTAATTGTAAGAATTAGGGACTTCATGGAGTGATCTGTTCTACTTACAAATCTTGGATTTTTATAAAACAGTCTTTTCGTCGTTATTATTATAAACGGAAACCGAATGCGTCATAAAATAAAAACAGCTTTGCAGTAATTGATGGAAATATGTAAGAAATATTAACTATTGGTTCAAAACAAACATTTTACCTGTGGTAATTCGTAAATTTCAGCTTCAGGTCATTCACGATCCCACTTTTACTCCACTTGTCAGACCAACAGTCTGCCCTATTTTTGGCATGACTGTTAAGTTTACAAAACAACACGTGAAACAAGGCACAACTTAATAATTGAAATGTGACATGTCAAGTTTTGTGGATGTCTATTTTTGGCATGACGACAAATTTTACAGAAGAAACGGTGAAACAAGAAGAACTTAATGATTGAAATGTGTCATGTCAAGTTTTAAAAAATTAGTACCGTCAAACTTTTCAAGCATCAGAGAGGGATTGATATGACCTCAGGTCTGGTATAATTCTGTCGTTATCATTGTGATTAAATGACTGTTTTTGAAAGAGTCATTGCGTATTATCAATACATATCTCCTAATTAATTTCAAGTATTGTAGTTTCCATGTTTGTTACATTGGATAACAAGACACAAAACCGGTGACGGAGTTTCGGTTGTTGCAATTTTTTGGCTGGGTGACGATGATAATAATACTGCAGTGGGTGGGTGATGCGCTTTCAGACTCAGACCTCTTGTTTATTTACTCCGTTCCATGTGAGTCCAGTTAACAATGAGAAAATTAGAGGATGTAAATTAAAGGTGAAGCTCATTCATAAAATTCAATTTCTACTAGAAATCATTCTTTGTTCTCTCTCAGTTTTCTCACCCTTTTCTATTTCCTGTCCTTTTTATAATGGCTAGTTGTTTATAGCAGGACATTCATTTATTCTGCTTTGGTAAGTACGGACGGAGTTCCTGGTAAAATTTACGTAAATATTGAGAATCTTCAAATTCTTTAAGTCTTCACAAAATAGGCATGCCTAGTTTGATTGCATATAAAAAATGAAATAGACACTTCCGTTCCAAACTCAGCATATTAATCGACGTACTGAAATATTATTTTTGTCTACTTTGTTGACTTGAACACGAGACAGCTTGGCATGAACAATGAAAGCACTTACATATTTTTTACCGTTATTCCTATAATCTCTATGTAATTATTTAGTCATTGGGTAAGTACGTGGTAAATACAAAACAGCTCGTAATGCATGATATAAACATGTGTTCATAATTATATCTTTTGGTGCAAATTTCAGAAATCATAAAAATCATCTTACTATTCCAAATGTCTACATTTTGCATTTTCTCAAGTCCGGTTATTAAAATAATTGCATAATTCAAATCAAATGATTAATAGGTAGATGTCTCTTCTGAGTTCTTTCAAGTGTTTTGTTAAATTAAAACCATAATTTTAATATTAAGAGCAAAATGCACATTCATTATTATCGAGTAATATAAAATGACCATAAAGCCACATAAACACAAGATGCACTTTTAAAGCCTTAAACTTTGAAACTGCATGCAAATTTGTTAGAGCACAAGGGATATTTTTCGTTTCAAGTATAACACATTATGGATGCCTCAAGCACTTAAAAGTTGATGGTGGTCATGGTGCCCCATAAAATGGTAACATTTTATCTTCTTCTATGCTGTTAAATACAACACATTATACAAACCACAAAGAGAATGAAGATAAGCAAAGGGAGAGTCTAAAATGAGTAACATTTCTTAAATAATTTTTACATGGACCATGAACTCTTTATATGACCCTTGGGATATTTTTCTCGCTGTTCCGATTCATTTAATTTAATGTATTCAAGAAATTCAAGCTCTTGTAAGTTCTTGAGGGGGTATCGAGAAAATGTCACATTTTCTTCATCAGCAGACGACAATAATGAACACAGTGATTGTGAGATTATTAACTTTGAGTATTTTTTAATATGACTTTCACATTAAAATATCTGATTGGGCGCAATGACAAAGCAAATTAGCACCAGAACAAAAGTAAGATTGTGAAGGAAACACTGCTTTTATTGATGAAAATAGAAGATTACGTCTGGTGAAAGAAGCAAAGTAGTAAATGAGTTTATTTCGAAATATAAAGTGGCCTGAAGCGATTTTTGGAAAAGATCTTAATCACTCATTCAAAATTATTATTTCTTTCCGACCAACCGACAATCATTTTTTTTAAATCCATACAACTCAAATTCAAAATTCTGTTTCGTTTTTACAACATATTCAAATAAAGAAATAAATAACTGACCATGCACAATATTTCTGGTCATCAGTCAACACAATAATTATCAAACGCTACAGAAAAAAACACAGGCTGTAGCGTTGCACCATTGGGATATCATGATGACGTCACCTTAAAAAATTATACGAATTCTAAGGTATCAATTCATTTTTGAGATGATTGAATCTGGCAGATCATCTAGTCAAATGATTCACTTGTCTGGTTTGTTCATTCTTTTGATTTATAAGTTATAAATTATAACAGAGAGGTAGTTGAGGTTGGTAACTTTTTACGATTTAGATTTGTAAAAGACAGAGGGATGTGATATAGGTCGTTATGTTGATTAACGTCTAGTGGTTTTGAAATAAGGATCATCGTTTGCTTTCTTGAAAAATTCAGTTAGAATTTTACAGAAAATTTTCTAGATACACATACTTTGGAATATGAGTATAATTTCTAAAATTTTACTAATATGAATTATCGAATGAAATGTACCCATTATTAACGATTTCCTTAATGATGAATTGTAATACACTGTGACTGACAAGCAGTGACCTCGCAGCAAGTTGCCTGAAAATAATTTCTACAGCCGGCATCAAATATGCAATCGATCGACTTTAAAATCCACCAAGGTAAAATTAAAAGTATGCTTATTATCGAAATTAAAACTATATTTAATTACGATTTTGACTCCCAACAAATGGATGGGAGGGGAAAATATGCGGTCTTAGTAAACATTGTGCTGCACGCGTCTTAATTTTCTTTCTTCTGCTCGTCACTAATTCCAACCCAAGATGCTATTAATTCACACAGCAAAATATATGTACTCAGAAATAACAAAGAGATAATGAATCAAGTTCAATGTGACAAGAAAATATGAACGTAATCAGAAATCTAATATTTATACATTGTGCAAATAATAACTCTTCTGTCCGTCTTCTCTATTGTACGCAGCTTTGTTTGATAAGCTCTTGGTAAAGATAACCTTCTTTATATATACCTATTACATATTAGCTTTGAAGTTTGTCAGTTTACGGTTCATTATTTGCTTTCTTTAAACATGAGAAAATCAGTATACTTTCTCACTTGGATAAAAATATTTAAGCAAATTTATCCAACAAAATTCACTGTTATGAATTATCAAATGAAATGTACAAATTATAATAATTTCCTTAATGATGAATTGTTATACAGCAGGAATGAGTTGGCAACCTTATGAACAATTAGACAGTCAGGATCAATTATGTAACCCGTCGGCTTCAAAATTCATCAAGGTAAAATTCAAAGTAGGCTTATTATCTAAATTATAACTCTAATTATTTACGGTTTTCATTAGTATGTAATATTTTCCAGATTAACTAACTGCAAAAGTAAAAACGGGATTGCACTCAGGATATGATTTACTTAAGCATTTTTTTTGAAAATTTAGTAATAAATATTATTAACTTGATTGCTGATGTGTAATTGGAAATTTGAAACTATGAAAAACGAGAGATTTTTTGTTTTTCTTGGTCATTGTTATTATCACTACAATCACTCATTTTTTTAAAGTAATGCAAAACAAAACAAGAATGAAAACAATTGGGCAAATGTACATAGGTAAATGGTGACTGATGACCAACCTATAAAATTTGAGTTAAGCAAATAATCATAATGATCGCTTCTACTCTTGATTTGATAATAACTAATAATGTACTAGCGGATAGTTGTCTGATGTTAACAATGCGACTTCTTCCAAATCTTAGATTTAAAAAATAATATTTCCATCGTTATTATTATCAACGGAAAAAGAATACGCTACAAAATTAATATAACTTTGGTTTAATTAGAATATCTGAAAGCCAGCAGTGGATGGGAGTGTAAGAAATGCCGATTATTGATTGATTGCCAGTTTCCGCGAGATCACGGTCCCACTTTTATTCTAATCGTTAGCCAATCAGTCTACCCATAAGGTTCCAATAAATGACATGTCGTATTTGAATTCAGGTTATACGAAATCCAGTAGAATGAATATGATAACGACAATTGGCATGGTAAAATTAAAATGATTTTAGTAAATACTGTGCAGCACGTGTCTCAGTTTTCTTTCTTCTACTGGTCTGTGCTTAGAGATAACACAGAGATTATGAATCAAGTTCAATGTGACTGACAGGGTGTCGTTCCGATATTCTGATGAGATTCTTGCCGCTTTGGTTCCAATAAAATACGAACATAGATACAAGTACAATATTTGGCCATTGTGCAAATAATAACTCTTCTGTCCGTGTTACATTATATTGTACATAGCCTTGATTAGCTCTTGGTAAAGATAACCTTCTGCATCCCTACTTGGTTTGAAGTTTATGTAATGAAGTGATTTGATTAATATTTACGTAATATTTTTATGAATTGGAACAGAAATGGGCAGGTGGATAGTACATGCTGATGCATGTATGGCTATTTTTGGCATGACGACAAAGTTTACTGAAGAAACGGTGGACCACAACAAAACTGGGTTTCATAATGCCGTCATGTAATATTTATTCAAGAAAAGTGATTACAGTTTCATTATAAGAATAAGACGTTGCATGCGATCAATCGAAGTGACATGTAAATGTGACATGCCAAGTTAAAAGAATTAATACAGCCAAGTATTCAGGCATCCACTCATTCAGGATTGATGTTACATCTGGTCCAGTATTGCGAGCAAAATTCTCTTATTGTCGTAAACTAAAACGCCTTCTTTTAATTAATTCTTACCTATTATTAAAAAATATATCCTAATTAATTTCAGTTTAAATATGTCACGTAATATGTAATAACAAAAAAATAAATGTATTATGGATTTGTGAATGTGATATGATACTCATTCCCTTCTCAAACGAAAAGATAAAAGGCAACAGGGAGAGATGCATGAGATGTAGCAAAGGGTGGCAAGTTTCCTGTAGTGTGCTTGCTCTGGAATAAGAAGAACGGAATAAAGTAAAAAGGAATCATTGACGAGGATGATAAAGGCAAAGGTGAAGATCAAGGTGTAACATGCTTCAATTTCATAACAATAAAGTTGTCTTGCTTTTGACGACAATCTTTTTCCCTCTTCTTCGTTCACGTCTTGGTGCCCTTTGAAGGACGGTTACATAAACTAAATAGGTATATATTTGTTTTTTTGCTTGTTCTTCAGATCTAATCTGTTTGCACCATTTTCAATGAGCAGCACTATATTGTTCCTTACGCAAATAATGCTATTGACTTTTCGGATATTGTTTTGATGACTTCGTCAATAATCATTGCCACAATTGTAAAGTCATCATTGAGAGAGTACAACATCTTCGCCCGAATTTCCTACGGGAAAATTAAATTCAACCTAGTATAGATGTGTGGATAACATGACCACAGATATGAGAAAGAAGAACTAAAGGAAGATTTTGATGTAAATAGTTTTCAAATATAATCGTGCGAGTATAACTTTTTGCCCTGAAAATGATACAACAGACGAAGTTGTAATCATATAGTTTTCAATCGCCAATGGACGTGCGTTATGGCTCATTTATTTTAAACACCCGGAAAAATTGATTTCGTTGGTGGAGTATGAAGGCTTGATGGAAAGCAGACGCTGAGTTTCTCTGTCAGTCAGTTTGAAAGAGAGGAAAGTGGAATGCTGTGAGTAACTGAAATGGGAGTTTAAAGAAAAACAAGGGACACGTAGAAAAAAGGGAGTTCTTGAAAAACGTTGAGGTTGAGAAGGTTGGAATCATCATTATCATAATAGTAAGGTCATCGTAAAGAAGATGGAGATTTTGTGGTAGTTGTAAAGCACTCAACCACGCGAGCTGGACTGAAAACGGGATTTTAAAAACAATTGGTTAAAATGTGTTGCTTGGTTGTTGTACTCAAGCAAACTATGTTTTCTCTGAATATTGTATTTCTTCGTTGGTGCGTGCCTACCTCTCTGCATATTCATTATTAGGTTACATTACAATTACGAAAATCAAAACCTTTATTTTTCAAGTCTCTTTTTCCACAAAATGACCCAAAATTGAACGTACATAAACATTGGTTGAAATCAAATGATTTTTTGTGTTGTAGTTTTTATTTTGGAGTTTTCATTTTTGAAGAAAACAGTTTTTTGTGCAACTCAAATAGCAAATTAACAATATTCTTTCTTACTATGCATCTATTTTTATTTTTATTGAACAGAAATCTCAAAATTAAAGCTTAAACTTGTTTTTAGAACGGATAGCATGACAGGACAGTAAACAGGACACGCTTTCTAGGTTGATGCACTTTCCCTTCGTGTGTGAAGCTGATAGTTATAATGATTTGGGAGAGTGATATGCATTCAATTTTAATGTTTTTGATTATTTATTTACTCCGTTACTCGTGAGTCCAGTCAACAATGAGAAAATTAAATTAAATTTTCTCATAAAGTCATGGTACATTCTAGAAACCCTGAAAAACTGTTACTAACAAAGGTTAGGTTTCATTAATTCAGGCTGAGCATTCTGACATTTTTTTATTTCTTGATCTTCTAATAACCGCTGGCTATTTAAAGCAAGACATGTAAAAAAGCAAGTAAGAATGAAGACGGAGTTCCTAGTATGGTCCGGCTACAAAAATAGATTCATTTTAGTCTCGCAAAATACGCATTTAGAGTTACATTATATACCACAAAAGAATAGTTCATACGGAAAACAAGAAAGTAGCTATGTTTGAACTGTGCAATTACGTATGTTGGTATTTATTAATTTGCTGAAAATCTGAGACATCTTAAATATTATCTTACTCTTCCAAATGTCAACATTTTGCATTTCCTTCACTCCGTTGAGTATAATAATATCGCGAGCCAAAATCTACTTACAAGTAGATTTATCTAAAGTATGTATTCATTTTATGATAATTTGATATAAATTACAAGTATTATTACAAACGGCAAATCTCGCACTTCTGAAGTTTTAAATTCATTAAATATTTATAAACCCTTTCGATTTTCGCGCCTTGTTCCAATTAAAATAAGCTATTGTATTCAAGTCAAGTAAAGGGAAAATGGTCGCAAAATTTTTAAAGGGAAGTTTGCATTAAAAAATGCCCGCTCGCTTATCATTTCATCAAGCTTGTTAGACCGGAAGTAAATAATTAGAGAATGGGCTTCTTGCCTAGCAACGATGCATTTCATGTGTGACATTATGTGATATAATTTGTTTTTGATAAATTCGGAACGATTTACTCAAATAAGGAAAGTAATATGCTTTGTAAAATTTACATTCCGCTAAAGTACACTCATGAGCCTAAAAAGTAACAATAGCTTACAAGATTTTAACATTTTGCTAATTTCTAGGTTGACTTGTTTTATATATCTTAGCAATTAGATGACTAACAATAAGCATTTTTAATGAACTCTTAAACTTTTACATTGTAGTCTAAATTATGCAACAGCAAATGACATTAACAGTAGGAATGTATATCGAGTAAAGTAATGCATATCCCTTTGGAATACGAAAAAATCCTGATTGGATAACATCCCATAGCAGGTTTAAAAAACACTTACACATTCATATCTCCATGTGGTGTACTTAAACATTATATTTGACTCAGTAGCGTAGCTTGCAATTCTGAGACCTGGAGACTAATGACAAAACTGGGCTTAACATAGGTATATATAAATTAATGT
>JAHZMV010005354.1:0-12207 GCA_027743765.1 Coecobrya sp. COE2 | reverse complement strand
CTAAAGGTATAAAAAGGGTTCTCAGTAGTAGTCTACCCTTTTTTATACTTATAAATTTCCGGTTATAACCGGATCGCGAGTGCAGGCATCGCTAGAAGTTAAATAACTAAACACAGTATACCAGAGTTCGATTCAGAAGACGTGAGCTGTATCCATATTATGTCAATTTTTTATTATTGCCTTCATCCATATCTCACGAAATTCTAATAAGTGATTCCACCGTCTGCTAACTCCTCAACAATTTTAAAATTCCATCTGTCCATAATACGTAAATCTATCAAAATGTCAAGGTCTCAGTTTTAGTAAAGCAAGATTTTTGAGGAATAATTAATACATTATGTAACTGACATTTACTTGCGTCGACCTTAGCTATGCCAGTGTGCTTGAATAATTTAATTTTTTTAGATTTAGTAGATGAGAACGTCACTTTTTAGCTCTTGTTACGTATGTAAAACTGATTATCAACTTTCTCTTTATACCTAAAAAGGCGGACAGATAATGTTAAGCGAATGTCAGAAATACATGAAAGTTTTACCAACTAAACATAACTTTTGTCAAAATTGGACATAATGAACCAATGAAGACTTACAAGGGAAGAACATGGTTGAAGGAAGCTGTTGTAAATAAATAGATTGTATAACAAGGAGATGTTTCTACTGATTGTGAATATAGCGTTCAAAAACATGTGCCACTATAGCCCAAGATATTATCTTAGGAAGCTTGTCGATAAACTGATACCAGTGGCAGGTTATGTATTTATGTACGCCGTTGTAAGACGTTCAGGATTGGATTTCGTATTATTTTAACTTATTCAGTAATTGGGGCTAGTAATGTCAAGTTTAATTTATTCCAAATTTATATCAAGTAGTTAAGTTTAGTCCAGATTTATTTGATTACTGGAATATCTATATGCATGTATGTGTATTATAATGTTCTATGAATTCCTAAACTGAGCATAACAGTTTATAAACCCACTGCCATCGATTATGTCCTTCCCTTGTTAGTTTGCCAAACATACTTTACAAAATCCAATCCCACCAGTCATTGTAAATTTCAGAAATAATTATAAATGCAGACAAACAATTATATAATTGACGTTGTTGAATATTGTTTACTGGAAATATGGTGTAAATATTAAAGATTCAAAAGAAAATTTTGAGCATCCTGTTGACTACAGTATGTTCTAAAAGCCACCCAATGCCTGTCTTGTCTATCAAATATGTAATTATCTCTACTTCATGTAAAGATTACATAACATTTGATTTTTGGATAACTGCATAGAATATAATTCGATAAAGCATTAATTACTTCAAAATGCGAACAAAACACTAGATTTAATCGAACAAACGCAAACATATGTATTTTTGTGCAACCTTCTCAATAATTATATATTAATGAGTGAGATTGACCTTTTTGGAATAGAACTAACATTGAAGAACTGTTTTTTAGTTTCATTCGATTGGAACAAGCATTAGTTTCATTTCAGCTCCTGTGTTAAATAATTTCATTTTCTGTAAAGAATATAATTTCAATTCAAAATTATATGAATTTAGGAACCTAATTCTGATTATTTCTGTAACCTTATCAATAGGCGTTCCAAAAACGATCTAACTAAAATCATTTCTACATGACAGTAAGGCGCGATCTGTAAATAACGAAAGCATTAATCTAGAAATGCCTGAGTAAATGTCAAAACAAATGGCTATGTAAAGCGTTAGTTGATAGAATAATCCAGTGAAATGATAGTTTAGTGATAGGGTACATAAATTTGCTAAAACATCTAAAATAGATTTTTGCATAAGGGAAAAGAATAATTCCCAAACAAAATAATTCTTGAAAAACATTCACTCAAGTTAGCATCAGTACAATTCCATCGCGCGTTGACTACGAGGAACGCAAGGTAAACAAATAATAAATATCGTTACGGTAACGTAATAATTAGGGAACTATTTACCATTATACCAATTACGTATAAGTACATAGATTATAAATCTGAGGGCTAGGACACACCATCAATTAATTGTACTGCATTAAGGATTACTTCGGGAAGGAAAATAATTCTTTATTCGGGAAAACATATTCAGCTTTGGAAAGCAGTTAGGAACAGTTTGCATTTCCTGAAACATCATCATTATTTAAAACTTAGTATTTGAAATAGAGCCGTTGTTTAGCATTATCCGTCCAACATGATTGAAGAATATCCCATAATATTTGGCACAATATGCCAGCTCTCCGAGTCTTACAAAAGTGTTATTTTTCACTGGGATAGAAAGGGTCAGATGATGACAATACGACGGAAATATCAAGAGACTCAGTACTTCAGGCTTGCACTACATGGACTATTTTCGATTATACTATGCATTCAAGGAATTTGGCAATATACCGTTGGGGATCTAAGTAAAATCCCATTCGTGGATACATCAATATACTGCTTTGCGATTCTTTGTGTCTGCTCACAGCATTTTCTAATTTGGTCTTGCTTTCTTCACGCCGAAGAAATTTGTCTCTATATCAACGGACTAGTCAGATTTCAGTCAAATCACAAAAGTTTACCTAAGCAACCCATGACACTTCTTGGGCTTTGCTCCTTGGGATTCTGCTTGGGAACAATTTATGCAGTTTATTTAATGCCGATTTCCTTCACGGTCGGCTTACATTGGATTAAACCATGCAAAATTGGGTTTATGGGTTACTGGGCTTTACCCGAATGTTACAGTTCAGGATCAGGCAAATTAAATGGATGGATTATTGCATCAGCTAACATTGTCATTAAGATAACTTTGATGATAGCAAATTTCTGGATGTGGGCATTTGGACTGAAAACAATGGTTTTCACAGCGGCTGGACTGAACGTTATGTGCGTTACCAGTTTGCAAAAATGCATTAAATTGTAAGTAGCAATATTTTAAAAAACACGAATTCTACTAAACCAAAAAGACATACCAAAATTAAACCATATTAAAATATGATGATAAAACCATTCTAACTTTCTCTACAGATTTATGCAGTCGGCGCTTGTCCAAGATGTCCAACCTTTTGAAACCTCCAAAAAATACAGGAATATTCAGATGATGGCCCTTCTCATGAACAAGATTCAAGAATGTTGGCAAATGACTTGGGTTATTTGCATGTGTACCGTGGCAGAGGCAATAAGCTTGACAATTATTATCAAACTGGCACCAGTTCCCAAAGAAAATGTTGTTTCCCTGGCAACATTTATTCCAATGTATCCTTATGCCATGGCCATTGTGACTATTATTACAACTGGTATGGCAAAGATATTCACAAGTTGCCAGGCAAGTTTTCGTATTTTGAACGCGGATATGGCAAATAAAAGCAACATTGGAATGGCTTCCAAAAGAGAGGTACGATGGAAACGACAATTTTTCAAAAGTTGTCCACCAATCAGGGTAAAGTTTGGGTCACACAACTTTGTAGATGGACTAACACCCTTGACCTGCATCGACTTGGCAAATAGTCTCACAGTCAACTTTTTGCTGATGGGCAAGTAAAGATTTAAATTTGTAATGAGTAGTTATTTTTAAAACGATTTAAAGAGTATTCAATGGTAGTGCCATTAAAATTTAATGTATCGTTAATTGCCAGAGTTACATAAATATAATATATGTGTGAAATTACATTCAATGATATACATAAATATGGATTCGTATTGTTTAGTGTGTGCTATTATTGCTTTTCTAGGGTACTATGACAGAGTTAGGGATAGTTTCAAGGATAATAAAGTAAGAGTAAAATATTCTGTAAAAGTTGAAATTTAAATCTTCTGTGATTTAAGTAACTTTTTATTTTGGTCTCTCTAATTCTAAATACGTTGCGTAGTAAAGTTGTTTTTCTGTTTCATACATTGAACTTCACACCACTTATTCGTTAATATTTATTTTGTGACTCATAGGATATTTGAATACTGTATGGAAAGTTTTAAAATACGGTTTGTCAAATGGAAGAATCAAATAGAAACTCCTTATTCTTAGCGATTTAGTAACATTTTTATTAGTCAATTATTTCGTCGTAACGCAATTATACATGTGCATATGAACCATAATATTTTTATTAATGTGACTTGTTAAAATGCAAATATTGTGTCAATATGAAGTAATGTAAGTTTTATGTAAGTTGAGTTTCTTCGCAAAACACTTCACTGCTTTGTATCATAAGCTAACATTCGTATAAGCTCAAATGTTTTTTTTTACATATTTTTGAATACGGTCAATGTAATAAAGGTCATTGTGGAAGACGATGACATAATCATTAATATCAACATAAAATCAATGACTGTCATTCCAGTCGGCTGTCATTGGGACACAGAATTCAAATTTTGTAAGAGCATTTAGTATTCCCTAGCATCTATCCAACAATAAAGCACAGTGAATATTATGAAATAAAGAATATCACCTGATTTGATAACCGAATGATTTTTGTTTGCATAAAATGTGTTCATCGCTGCTGGACGGTAACCCCGTAAATTGAAGTATACAAACTAACGATATATAGACGATTATCTTTGCGGTAACCCTAGCAGTATTACATTAGCAATTACAATTCCCATGTTGAGTAGCCTCTTGGAATTGAATAACAACTCCTTTTGTAAATTGCAGTGTTAACCGAATTTTTATAATATAAAATTGATCTTTAGTAGATCTTAATCGTTGCAAATTCAATTCCTTGTTCATACTATTCAGACCTGTCGGATGGAATTAAGAGTTGCTATTTGTTACTTGAGTTGGACTAATTAAAGCTTTCTAATAAAGATTAATCTTAATTATTTCAATTTCCCTCAGAGTATTGTTTTTGAAATACGTCTTTCACGTCGAGTTTGTTGTAAGACAAAACACACACACCGAACAAGACTAACTGATAGATTATTTCTTTTTTATCGCTAACGTCTCGTGTGCACATACACGAATTGTCAGTAAATATGCGACTGCATCAGTGTTAGCAAATGTGGTACAAATACTGACCACAGTTGTGATTACGTCTGTATTATCCATCTTTTTTCTTGCAAATTTATTTTCGTAATTTGTAAGCCTTGAAAATAATCGAAATCGCATATTTCATATTTTGAAGAATATAAATATATGAATAATTCATATTCAGGTCAAACAAAGCAAAAAAGTGATACAACATTTAGTGAAATCTAGCCAGATATTGTGGCCGTAGAAAGGTCTCGGTTTTCTATAAACATCGATTTGATTTGAAAATAGCCATATTAACCTTACTTAATCTCACCGTATGTTCTTTTATTCCAGACATTTGTGTTCTCAAAGTTTCAGAAGAAATTGTAAATTCAACAAATGGTTAAATATTTAAATTACTGGCGTGCGAATGATGAAAGATACCGCGAACATTGGATTGGAATGACAAATATCTTATAAATCATTATAACTGAGATCGATATCAAAGCCGTGAGCTGCATCCACATTATGTTAATTTTTGATAATCGCCTCCATCCATGTCTCACAAAATTCTAATAAGTGATTCAACCATCTGCTGAATCCTCAGTTATTTTAAAATTCCATCTATGCATATTACGTAAACCTTTATAAGAACACCCATTTAAAATCAACTCTGCAAGACTAGAACGAGTGATCTGTTCATAACTTTATAAGGGAAAGCAAATATCTAACAATAGCTGAATAAATGCAACCTTAATCCAAGCGGTTATATAAACCAAACAGATTTTTCTTATACATCTAAAATAGATTTATGTATAAGGGAAAAGAGTAACTCACCAACAAAAGTAGCAAAATAAACAAACAAAAAAGTGTAAACATTTGATAAATGTATTGTTTTGCATGCACAAAAGTTTTGAAAATCATTTACTCAAGGTAGCATCAGTAATATTCCATCCTGTGTCGAATGCGAGGTAAACAAAGAAAAAAATACTGTTACGATCACGGTAACGTAATAAATTGGAAATTATTTACTATAATTACGTATAAGCACATATAAATCGGAAGGCTAGGCCACAGCATCAATTAATTGTACTATATTAGGGATTTCGTCGGAGAGAAAAACAATTATTTTTAGGGAGAATATATTAAGTTTTGGAAAGCCGTGGGGAACAGTTTGCATTTTCTGCTGCATCATCATTATTTAAAACTTAACATTTGAAATAGAGCAGTTGTTTAGCATTATCCGTTCAACATGATTGGAGAATATCCCAGAATCGTTAGCAAAATATGCCGAATCTCCGCATCTTACAGAAGTGTTATTTTCCACTGGGATGGAAAGACTCAGCGGATGGCTTTGCGTCAAAAATATCGAGATGCTCAGTATATTAGGTTCACTCTACACGACATGTTTGCGATTATTTTATTCATCCAAGGAATTTGGCAGTATGCCGTTGGGGATATCGATGGGATTCCATTCCTAGATATTTCAACATACAGCTTTGCGATTCTTTCTGTCGGCTCACAGCATTTTCTAATTTGGTCTTGTTTCCTGCACGCCGACGAAATTTGTCTCTATATCAACGGACTAGTCAAATTTCAGTCGAATTACAAAAGGTCAAATCAGCAACCCATGACACTTCTTGGGATTTGCTCCTTAGGATTCTGCTTGGGAACCATTAATGCAGTCTATTTAGTACCGATTTCCTTTACAATCGGTTTGCACTGGATTAACCCATGCAAAATTGGGTTTATGGGATATTGGATTTTACCGGAATGTAACTGCCTGTTCAGCGGCATATTCACCGGCTATGGTATCAGAGCAGTCAGTACAGTATTAAAAGTAGCGTTGATGACTGCGAACTTCTGGATGTGGGTATTTGGACTGAAGACCATGGTTTTCACAGCGGCTGGATTGAATGTGATGTGTGTTACAAGTTTGCAAAACTGCATTAAAATGTAAGTATAATTAAGCCAAATTAATATTTAGCTATTTTTGTTTCTAATGCGCTACTTTCTTCACAGATTTATGCAATCGTCGCTTGGAAAAGATGCCCAGCCTTTTGAAACGTCTAAGAAATACAGGAATATTCAGATTATGGCTCTTCTCATGAACAAAATTCAGCAAGGCTGGCAAATGACTTGGGTTATTTGCATGTGCACCGTAGCATAGGCAATATGCTTGACCATAATTATCAAGCTGGTTCCAGTGGCAAACGAAAATATCGTTTCTCTGGCAACGTTTATTCCAATGTATCCTTACGCGGTGGCCATTGTAACTATTATTTCAACTGGTATGGCAAAGATATTTACAAATTGCCAGGAAACTTTTCGTATTTTGAACGCGGATATGGGAAATAAAAGCGACTTAGGAATGGCTCACAGAATAGAGGTTCGATGGAAACGACAATTCTTCAAAAGTTGTCCTCCAATCAGGGTAAAATTTGGGTCACATAACTTTGTGGATGAACTAACACCCTTGACCTGTATCGACTTTGCGAAAAGTCTTACTGTCAATTTTTTGCTGATGGACACGTAAAGATTGCAATACGTAATTGTTTATCAGACATGATTGTTGACAAAAACACGTGCTATTCAATGGTAAATTCTGCCAGAGCATTGTGCGAGGTAAAGGGAGAACATTTATAACATAGAAATGTGCTGTTTAACAATGAAGTAATTTTATTATTTTGTTTTCTATTAAGTCTTCTTAGTTTTAAATGTGTTGTAATATGTTTAACTTTTACTAATAAAATGGGACCAATTAAATCTCATTTCCCCCACCACCTAACCAATTCTGTCTATATCAACCCTAATATGCAAGTATACATTTTCTTTAAATAAATTTGAATCCTTACAGCTTATTAATTAACTAACCATGTATATTTCCAAAAGGATTAGTATAGATATGTACTTATATTAGCTATCTTATGGGTGATACCTACTGAATATAATCACTGTAAACATTATATAATTAGTATATAATTTATATCATCCTTTCTCTCTGCACTGTAAACGTATGTATGCATTTAAGTATTTTATATGTATTTACACGTACAATAATTTCAAAAATTTCTGGAAATCAGAAAACAATGTGATAAATGATTTAAATAGATTAGTGATATAGCCATTGTTGTCAGAATTCACAATGCTAAATTAAACAAGTGATTCTTAAATGGATATGTAAAGTACATAGGCTTAACTGGAAACAAAACTCCATTGGATTTTGATCTTTCATTCTAGGACTATAGAAAAATCTAATTCGCAATCTAATCGAGCCATAAAATCTACACAACATTTGGATAATAAAACTAAATATTGAAGTTTTATTGGAACCTACCGCTATAAAACAATATCCCCAGTTTCCTCCATAAAACGTAAATATATGCTTACCGAAATGCGCAGTATCAATTCTTTCGAGCATAATAAATTGACTTAATCCCGTTATGCTGCACCGCGAGGATTACGAGCTTAATCCTACGTTTATGTTAACCTTGCTTTTTCCTAAAAATGAAACTAATCCACCACTTTGAAAATATGTTTCGGTGGTAATATAAATTGCGTCAATCCTTGCCAAACAATTCAGTTCAAACTGTACCTTCAAAAGCAAAGGTTTGATTATCAAACAAAATGAATTTGAAGTTTTCAGCTTTTCTTTTTCTTATTTCCTTATTTGTGTGTTCATTAAGTGGAACATACAATGGCTCTAATTCAACTTTGCATAGAGTCAAGCGATCAGGTCAAAATACTGCCATATCGAATATCCATTCCGATGCAGGAAAACCAATCCTATCCCCAAACATTCCATCCTCCAACGATGACAAAATAATTACTCCTGGGAAACTACCCAAAGAAAAGTCGCCAACCGAAATACTAAACGAATTAGTGCGAGGTATACTAATTCCTGAATTTAGTAGATTTGAAGCAAAGCACCTTTATTTAAATGGGCAGGTCAAAGACCTCAACGGAAAACCCTTAGACAGCTTCTTGGCTTTATCCAGCGATCCGGATTTCGCCAAGAAGTATCTGTTTCGTCTAGACGGTAAACTATGTAACGGGAATATACTGCCGCAGGGAAGCACCGAAAATTTCGACGGGTGGTTTGAAAAAATTGGGAAGAAAATCATTACCATTGTGGATGCAGATATAGACGTATTGACAGCAGATATTAGAAAGCAATTTCAAGACAAGGTAGCTTCACTGGAAAAAACTAAAACCGGGGAGTTAACCAAAAAGTCCAAGAAAATTCTAAAAGATACCAACTTTCTTACCACGCAAAAATACACTGTGACGCACATTTCCTTCCATGGCGACGACTCGGATCCAACAAAAATTCAGAATGTAGAGGTGAGAGCAGCACAGATTGAAACCAGCGTGGAGTTAGGCGTGGAAGGATCCGGAAAACCGAGTCATTTCGAGTCATTGGGTTCACTCGAGCAACAAGTCGTTCTGCAAGAAAGGAAGCCAATTACAAAATTCTCAAAAACGGAGCTCCAAAACAATGCAGATATAAAAAATGAAATGTGGAGAAATTTAGGCTTATTATCAAATAATCCCAAAAATAACAAACAAACTATATTGTTGAACGAAAACAATCCAATTTACAAATTCCGGGAGAGGAATGCAGAACAGGAATTCGAAAAACTCTCTAGTGACAAACTAATGGGGAGTGAAGTATCTACCGATATTCCTGGAGTCTGTAATGCAAAGTCGCGCTCGGGTAGCTGTGCTATCAGGAAAAAACCAAATGGTGAAATTGAGTCCATCCACCCAAACGAGTTTATTGAGCAGTATAAAAATGCGGGAGAAACAGCAAGACAGGAAATGGCAGAACTGGTAAAAGATAACCGTGACAAGGTCATCCTTCCAGAAGCTGGCGGAGATGACGCTTCCAGAAATATGTGGAACCTGGTGGAATTGGAGGAACTGAAAAATAGGGTATCCACCGTTCAAACTGTAGACGACATTGAGAGACCCAAGAGACAATCCGGTGGTGGGGACAAGGTGTCATCTGCATCCCTTGATGACATTGAAGCAAAGCTGGGGAAAATCAAGACGGATGTACATCTCAGTCAATCCAAAGTCTCCCAAAGGTTATCTAACATTGCACAATCAAAAGCTCTAGCCACTGGGGTAGCCATAGGGTCCAACGCTTTTGGCGCATTCTTTTTGGCAAAAACTGTCGTTAACGGGATTATCCACGGGGACACCACATCGTTAATCGTTGTTGGCGCTCGTGTTGGCTATGAATTGGTTACCGAGTCTGCAGTAGCGCTTGGTGGAAAGATATTCTCCACAGCAAGCAAAGCTGGGAAAGCAACAGGTTATCTGGGGAAAGCAGCCGGGCCAATTGGAGCGGTAGCCGATGTCGGACTCAGCGTCTGGTCAATGGTAAAGTCTATTCAGCGCTTGAACAACGCTACTAACAAGTACGAGAGATATGACGCCATTGCAGACATCGTGACTGATGCAATCGATATTGCCGTCACGGCTACAGTTACTGGGTTATCGCTTGCGTTTCCTCCAGCCGCTCCTCTGATACAAGCTATAGGGCTAGTTATTGATATCTTGGTTCAGTTAGGAGTCGCGCTTTTCAAAGCCGCTAATGAAGTAAATCGCATCAACTCTCAAATTCCTTTGCTGGGATTCGAAAAGAAGGAAATATTCCAAAGCCGCTTTTTCGACTGGTTTGGGACGAGAAAGCCCGATTATATTGATACACTGTTGGAAGAAAAAGCAGCCAATGACATGGCCGTTCAACATAACCTCAGATTTCTCGAGTAAGTTATCTTGACATTTTTACTAGAAAAAGTTTCATTTTCATTCAGATGACAAAACCATGTTTTCTTTAATTTCACAGACAAAACCAAGACTTTTTGGGAATTGTGTTCCCATCCCGTACAATGACCTACGACGGTGGTTGCACTCTTACAAACCAATACTGTGCGTTGAAAAATATTTGGGGTTGTACTCGATGGGAAGGGAAACATGTTCTTGGAAGGGGTTGCGATTCTGGTAGACCGTGTCCACCAACGTCGAGCCAAGTATGTAGTACTTACAAAAGTAACTATAGGTCGGGATTTAACCAGCGTAGATGTGAATGTGGCAGAGCTAATACAAACTTTGGGAATCCAAGAAGTGATTCTATGGTCGATTTCCGTAGAAAGCAAACCATTTACTGGGAAAGGTCCGTTCCGTCAGACGTACAAAATGCTGCGTTCAAATGCAAACCCGGAAGCTTGAGAAACCTTGGGTACACGGTGTCCAAAGGGAACTCCAGATCAGACTATTTATGTGAAAATGCCATTGGTCTTCTTCAACCGTTGAACCGGAGGAAGGCAGGACAGGCCATGCTTTTCGACCTGGATGACGGTAATGATAGAGTGTATCTTGGGACGGAGTCCATTCCAAATGTATTCCGAATGGGAAACGGAGGGAATAAGGAATACCACGGAGGTGTGGGCAGAAATGAATTTATGTTTGACTCCAGTTGCTCCAAGTCGTTGACGGGAGGGTTCTATGGCGGCAGAGGGGAGGATGGAATCACTCTTGGGGACACCTGTGCCTCAGGGAAGGACATAACGGTGGACTTGAAACAGGGACGCCTTACCAGTACAAACGGTAACAATTTGGCAATGCGATTCACCGGAATTGAAACGGTCACTGGAAGGGCACACCAAGCAGACATTGTCCAAGTTGCTTGTTCAACCAGAACGGTATTTGGAAGAGGAGGCCGTTCCGGAAAAATTGACCAAGTGAACATTCCAAGCGACACCGGATGTCAGTACAATCTTACCGTTTTTGGAGCCCAGTACACTAAAATTTCCTCAAGTGCGACCAAAGGCAATATCGTCATTCTCATTGACAGTCCATGGACAAACCTGCAGGTTGACGTGCTAGCACCCCTTTCCAGTTCAATGAAGCCAACCGTCCTGTTTATGAAAACGACCTCTTCCGAAATTTCAAATTTGTCTTTTGAAACCCTCCCAGCAAGCCAGAACAGACTGCGGCTGTACTCTTCACAGAATTTGGTAGACATTACTTTCAAACTAACAACAACGGTGAATAGTTTCCCGATTTACTTCACTGAAGGTCCTACAGACTCCCCAAATTCCGTATTGTTTTTCACCGGTTCCAGAGAGTCAGCGTGGACCTTCTATCATTCTCTTCCAAAACTTCGGGGCAACCTGTTAAGGTATGGAAGCAAAGTCATTCCGAACGTTTTTGACATCATCGGGGATAATTGGGTCGTTATTGGTGGAGATAGGGATGATGAGTTCACCCTTAGTACAACCAG
>JAHZMV010005353.1:0-10829 GCA_027743765.1 Coecobrya sp. COE2 | reverse complement strand
CCTATTCCTGAGAAGCCATATGCTTCTGTCGAGGAATTGCTTCAGAACGGTTTCAAAATTTTATGGAATATGGAATTACATGTTACACCGTGGGAAAAATTTAAAAACAGTTTTAATGCAAGGCATATACTAAATTCCTTGAATGACTCGTTCCATTATGACGGTTCATCATTTGCAATTATAGTTGAACGTCTCTCAGGAAAGTTTGCAGATCTTGGCAATTCAAATTCAATGTCACTCTATTCCAATTTGTTATCGATCCAGAAAGGAGTTCGAAATAAAACTGGAAGGACGACTGTTCAATGTTTTGCCTTGCCTGATGAACTGGGAGTTACTTCGACATTTGTGCAAATGTACACTATGAACAGGTATTGGATGCTTCAAACATTGTCAAGAATTAAGGAAAGTGGATTAATTGACAAATGGACTTATTGGATGCAAAGGGCGCACAGGCATACTTTTGATTTGCCAATTGAAAATCCTAAACCCACAGCAGATGTGGAAATGGGAGATCAAATAGGTTTTGCGGGTTATTTAGGTTTTTTATCAATTCTCAGTGTTATATATTTATTGAGCTGTGGTATATTTATTTTTGAGATTAGATCTAAGCAATATCCACTCCGAATTCTGCACGCTATAAAAGACATTTTTAAAGTACGAAAAACTAGGCTAGGCAATATCGTTGTAATAAAAGTACAACCGATATCGGAAAACAAGACACTACCAATTAGGTATTAATATATATGATTCAACATAGACGTACATAGGGAAATATTTGTATATTGTAATAACAATCTATACACACCTATTTTGATAAACTTTTCGCATACTAGTCATAATATCTTTAAATTAGAAAGAGAATGTCCAACGAAAGATTTTTTGACAAATGTGTCATAATCAAGCAGTTGTTTATACATGTATAATTCTTTCCTTTAAGTTGAGTTCTTAAAAGCATGGATAATTTAAGTGAAAGTCTGTGTTGAGAGAACTCAGGGGATAATTTCGAGCTTTTGAACTGTTAAGACTGCAATACTTATATGGAAATAAATTATGATGCAAGCATTTGGTTAACATGACGTGCTAGATGTGTGAGCGTTTTTCGTAAAAATTAATAAAATAAAATAAAAAGTAATCTACCTATTCTATGGTTTCATAATGGTTACCTATTACATTTAATAAACGGGGATGTAAGTGGAAATTTCTTACATTATTAGATAAACGGAGAGATTTTCCTCGATTCTGTAAGTAAGTATTCATACATTTGAATATGACAATTTCCAGTAGTGTATATTTTATATTGGATAATTTTTTTAGTTGCAAAGTATAGTTAAATTGTAATATATTTTCTGCTTTGAATATATTAATTGTAAAAGTACAATATTAAGTAGTCTATTTAATAAATCAATTACTCCACGTGCAAACTTGAAGAGGAAGGGATCCACATAAAAGAATTTATGTCCAATAATTCCAATTATTTCGATAAATGTTTGGAAGTATTGGACAATATCAGACGGGAATAACGAAAAAATTCTGGAGTATGCTTTTCATAAGAGTTGATAAAATTAAATAAAACAAAGTTACGTTGGTTAGATATAGAATATTACTTATATTGAAAATAGTTAGGACGATATCATTACATATATGGCTTATTAAAAAAATCAATTGCGACCCGTGGGCAAAAATGAAAATCAAGAACATGAATATTATATAAAACATAAAAGTCAGCATTAAGCTTAAATTTTCAACCGCAAAAAAATCAATTTATGTTCACATAACTTGTTGACAATATTAAGCCACTTACTAAATTTTCCACAATAAATAATTCATTGTATCAATTTCTTATGAAAAATTTAAAATCCTAATAGAGAGCATGTTTTAGCTTTCCGTGTAGTATCTTTCCATCCCTTAACATTGTAGAACACTACATTAGAAAATGCTGACGGATCGCATGAAAAAACATATCACTCGAAGGTTAGGGCCATGGGTAAAATACTCCATCATTGGGGGTTTCTACTGGGACGAGAAAACAAATTTGTTTGTTCCCACAAAAACATACAACTTTTGGACCTGGTCCGCCACCTACTACGGAGGTCACATATTCCAACTAACGTTAGCATGGTACATATATGTACGGACCTGGTTATCAGATCTTGAAGACTCGGCTACTGATCAATTGGCACGGAATAATAATGACAAGAATATACTTGTAACATTTGCATGTGTTCTCAATTGGATTGTCGTTACGAGCATAATGGCCATTGGTTCAATATCAATTCAGTATCAGAATGAAATGCTTCTCAGTTTGAATCAAATCTTTGCATTACAGTCTTGTCTCAAATCCCACTTTCGAAGACGTGACGGGGAGAATGTATCAACATCAAAACAAGGCAACATGGAGAAGCTCGTGAAATACGTTTGCTATGTTACACTCAGCATTCCATTTATATATATGGGCTCATTCTTCCACGATGCAGATCCAATTCACAACTTGATCCAAGACTCATTAGAGCTGGAACTTGGAGAATTGTCAATTACCACCTTGACGATATTTGCGTTTGAATTGTACACTGTCAGTCTGTTAGTCAGTATAGCTGTAACGGCAGTTATAATTCTGGTATGTGTGATCCTCATCTCAACTGACTGGCTATCAGTGATGGTACCAATAACTGCTTTGCCACAGGCAAGGTGTGACCGTAACTTGAATTTTGAAACTGAGCACCGGGGAAATATTTCGGAGAGTGAAATAATTTGGATCTATAGATCCCTTCAACTAACCGTGGGGCTTGTAAATTCATGGATGGGCACCATAAGATTTGCCTATCATTCCATTGGCCTGCTGGTAATAGCGGCAATTACTGGGTTTGCCTTGATAAGGCAGAGCGACTTGTTGTTGCAGGATACATCCCCGATGGCACTTTCGCTTGGCTTGATACTAACCGTTGGACTTTGGCTATCTGTGTTTGTGTTCTATATGGAATGCTACTTTCTCGATGGATTGGACGCAGGTTGGAGGGAATACAAACAAGGGATAGAACGTTGCTGTTGCAGAAAGTCTGCCGCATATAAGGCTGCGAAATCGTTCACTGCGATTAGAATAATGACAACATATTCATTCTGTAATGTTAACAGGAGCACTTTCCTGGAATGGTGTAATGAAGGTATTGATTTACTGGTTAATCTCCTTGTTTCGATTGAAGCTTAGGAATACATATACGTATGCATACATAAAATAATTTTAATAATTGGATATATAATTCTGTGCGTATTCATTTATTAGTTTAGAAGTTAGTTATAATACACTTGCGGTCAATTTTAATGTAACATTTAACAATTATGCTAAACTGTGTTATACATATGACCTTCAGTTTTCCGATTAATCTTATTCAAAGTTGGCAGATAATTTATTCGTAGAGCTATACTTTTAAATCAAAAATTATACTAATACCGTTAGTAACAAATTATTTAATTAAAATTTTTTGCTTACCTGATTGTAGTATGCACGTTATAGACTATCATAGCTTGTCTTAATAGTTACTTCGTTAGTATAAAATATTATGATTATTATGGATTATTGTATAACATAGTTTGCCAAATATTATATTTTACCTAATAAGCTCATGTTTTCTGCATGTTTTGTTTTGTATCTGGATGCTAATCAAAAAATTGCGTCACATGATCTTTGTCATATAAAATGGGTGGAATAGTTGCAAACAATCTATTCGCTTTTTAACACAATCAACAGATTTGATCAGCAGTTTAGATATCAATTATAATGAAAATGGTTTGAATACTTTGGCAGACAGAAAAAAAACTTTTAAAATACAGATTTAAATCAAGTTTAATAACTGCCTTAATTAAATCACCAACTATAGATAAGTTTAATTAGTAGTTACTGAAAAATATATTTAAGGTTTTTTATATATCCGCAGTTCAAGAAGGAAACAATAGATAACACTACAGAAATCCATTTGGTTTTACAAAACTATTTTTTCCCTTCTTACTTTGGAATTGTAGATATGGGTGTCACGGCATCTATTCAAATGGGAGATCAAATTCCATTGCTGGATATTTAAGATTCCTTCCCAATAAGCACAAATTTCGTACATCGAGAAAGTTATTCAGTGTGTGAAACGTTCATAAAAATATTTATCGGTAAATACACAATACAATTCGCACTGACAACGTAAACATTAATTAAGATACATATAAAATCAATATAAAAAATGTACATAAAATATTTCCATGAAATTTGAATCTGCCCACGTACTGCTTTGATGCATAAATCCATTCACACAAAAAATATTAAAATAATAAGCACATATTATGTGCATTAAATGTACTGATTTAAATGTACCGAAAACGGGGATATTATTCACCGTTTATGAATTATGGTTAGATAGTTGAATGACAGGTTTTGCCGTGATGTTTAACAAATTGAACTAATATACTTTTGTTGTAAAATGAATGTACAACACCAACGCCAACCAACAATGTAAAATGAATCAGGGACATATAATAAATAGTTTGCAACTACATACTAGGTGGGAAAAGCTGCCAATATTAGAGTTCAAACGTTTTCTTTTCATTCCTACTGTATCTGGCTGTTGGTGGTAATAATTAGCAATGTTTGTAATTGAATATTCTAATAATGAATAGATCACTTGATGATGTTATTTATAAAGTTTAAATTAGTGGCATAACCGTATGTTTAAAATGCGAAAATTTCATAACATATATTTACTGAATAAAAGATGTGGCAAATATGCATTAAATATTCACTCGTTTAGTTACTGTATTAGCACGGTATTGTAAAATATTGCGTTGTGCATTCTACAATATGTATATATGAAATACATTAAAACAAAAACAATAAATAAAAGTGTAAACTTTTTCTGAAAGCATAAAATTGATTTAGGAAATGATATTATATGAATGATACCGGTATAGCAAGAGTTGCTAATTCTTTTGAGTAGTTACACTAAAATAATTACAGTACAACATTAATTTAATTAATTCCGCCTCACGTTAAGCTAATAGTTGAGGTAGAATATCAAATAATTTTGTGAACCGTTGTCGACAAATCAATTATTAATTATTATTATTAGCATAACTGCTACTACTAACTTGTTGAGTGCAGAGTCTAATTTGAGACTAAAAGTAAAGTGAAAAATCATGTTACCCAGTAAGCATTTAATCTAATATTTCTATTTCAGTAATTCGGTAATACTCTACGAAAATATCATACATCTTCTGATAAGGGTTTAGAGTGGTTTTTTTTAATTTATCGAAAAATATAAATTATTTTGTATTGCTGGCAGTCTAGAAAGTTAAACTCCACTCGTGTGACCCATTTCATAACTGCGGATATTGAATACAGTTCACCGAATTTAGTTTCATATTTGTGGCTAAATATAATAATTCCTGTATAGATATGGAATTATATATAGGTTGTTGATATAATCAATCAGGAGTGGAACTTCTAGCTAAAAACGTATTAAACGGGTTTTAGCTACATTTATGGTAATTATGGTAAGCCGGATGATCAGTAAAACTTAAGCCAACTATGAGCAAAGCGGGCAAGGTAAAACCCGGATAAAATAAATTACCCAGTTTGTCTTATTTAAGAGCCAGTTATGCATGATGAATTGATGTAAGAATCTAATTGTATCTGATATGCAATAAATTATATACTAAATTTATAATGAACCATTATATCAAAGTTTTACATTTAAATTGCGGAAGCTAATAGAAAAATAAATTATCTTCATTCAGCATATTTAAAACTTAGGGCTGAAAAGTTAATTTCGGACGTCTAAGTTCATCATCGAATTTTGGCCTTATGTAAGAGTTGAAATCCAACAAATAGTCCGCATTGTATAATTTTATACCCTAACAGTTCACAGCTTCTTCAAAAAATGCTGAGTGATCGCATGAGAAGAGATATTACCAAAAGGTTAGGACCCTGGGTTAAACACACTGTCCTGGGTGGTTTCTACTGGGATAAAAACGAAAATGTGTTTGTAACCACAAAAACATACAATTATTGGTCCTGGTACGGGTCGTATTATGTAGGCCATATATTCCAAGTGACACTGGCTTGTTATATATATGCAAGGACTATGATCCCATATCTGGCAGACATGGCCACCGATTCGTTAGCAACTAGTAATAACAGCAGGGAATCATTGATAACCTTCAACTGTCTCTTGACTTGGATTATTTGTACCTGTGTAATGGCCGGCGGTTCAGTTGCAGTTCAATATCGGGATGAAATGTGTCTCAGTTTGAATCAAATCTTTGCAGTCCAATCTTGTTTCAAATCACATTTTCAGCAACGTTACCGGCAAGCAATATCATTACAAAAACAACGATCCATGGAGCGGCTCATAAAATATGTCTGTTATTTTCCACTCAGCTTTCCGTTCATATTTCTGAGCTCGTTCTTCCATGATGCGGATCCGTTCCGCAACTTGATGCAAGATTCACTGGAAGTGGAGGTGAGATCTGACTCTATCTTGACCTGGGTATTTCTTTCCTTTGAGGTTTATGGGGTATTCAGCTTAGTTGCTATTGGCGCAACAGGAATACTAATAGTTATGTGTATGGTATTCGTCTCAACTGACTGGCTATCAACGATGCTACCGATATTGGTATTACCAGCAACACGAACTAGTAACGATTTGCATTTCCAAACTACTCACGGGGAAGCTGTTTCAGACAGCGAAATAATTTGGATCTACCGATCTCTTCAACTAACTGCCAGGCTGTTAAATTCTTGGATTGCTAAAGTTAGAATTGCATACCATTCAATTGGCATACTCTTCCTGGCAGTGGTAACCGGATTTGCCTTAATAAGGCAAAGCAGTGTATTGTTGCAGGATACTTCGCCGATGGCATTTTCACTTGTACTGGTTCTAATAATTGGATTTGGAGCGTCGGTGATTGTATTCTATTTTGAATGCTACTTTCTGGATGGACTTGACGCAGCTTGGCGAAGCTACAAAAAGGGACTACTGCGATGCTGTTGTAGACGTTCTGCAGCATGTAAAGCTGCAAAATCATTTAGTGCTATCAGATTAATGACAACGTATTCATTTTGTAATATTAACATGAGTACCTTTCTTGAATGGTGCAATGTCGGAATTGATCATCTTGTAAATCTTCTTGTCTCGATTGAAGTTTAGCAATGTCACCACCAAATACTGCTCCAGTACTTAGATTCAAGAGTTGCCATATAAACGTTGGTTAATTTAAGTATGTGTTAGTAATGCATTTAGTGGTATGTAACTTTATATTCCTAAACTTGCAGGCAATTTATTGGTTTGATTGTGAACGAGTGTACTATTTTGAACAAATTTGTTACATCTGTATTTGCCCGTGCACTGATTAAAAAGCTTAAAATTTTAATTATAGAACAAAAACATTTAACCTAAGAGTAGCAACTTGTCCAAACCAAACAATTGCCATGTTGAATGCATTTTTTTATTTTAAACTAAATATTTTTTAAATATTTATACTTGCAATATGAGTAGAACATATTGCTATATCGTTTCAGTTTAATTATACAATAATATTTTTTCTAGTTTAATTGGTTTCATTTAAAAAAAACCTTCATGCTTCTGTCGACTAGAAATTCACATTACACGTTATTAATTTAGTTTCTTTATATTTAAATTATTTTCATTGTCAATTTTATAGCCACCAAGGTTGATGTTAATTAAATCCTTAAATTGGTGATTTATTCTTGTATCTCTGCATTGCTTTCCAATATAGGTACGGTATGATCAGTATTATAACATGACGTGTGTACAGTTTCAAATTATATATTAACAGTGTAAAAAGTTCAACAGATTTAACTAAAGAAATATAAGTATTTGAAAATAATAGTTAAACAATTGGTGTGCTATTTAAAAATATGTGGAATTTTTCTTGACATCCAGAGTTAGCGGAAGAGGCTATTTAAGAATTCACTTAGTACTTGTAAGGTTATAATAAAGTATACAGGAAACTATAATAGCTAATATAAACTGGAATTAAATTTATAAAAAATATTTGATAGTTACAAAAACGATATGTAATATCTGCATGCTTTGATTTATTAAAACTAAAATTAATTCGTATAATGTCGTCTATCATAATTTGATCATGATACGCATTAATTTTGCGTGGCTTATGTATTTAAGGAAAATTTTTACAATATCCGAATAGAACATTTAGCTTATAATAAATTGGTTTAAAAATTAAATGAGATTTTCTGAAATATTTACATATCAATCTACAAATACTTGTTCCCACTTATATTATATCAGTAAAACAGCATTTGTGATATTAGTGGTAAGGACATTTAGAGAATTCATTATCGCATCCTTACTTATTTGCGAAATGACTACCACAATTAATTGACAGAACAACATGAGCAAGCCATTTTCTCCTTAAAATCCCTTGATATCTACGATTAGCGCTACTAAACTTCGATCTATTTTGGCATACTAACTCTTCACTCATTATTCTGGTAAAAGCTTGTAAATAAAGGAAGTAAATCATTAGCCCAAGTCCTCCAAAAAATCCACAAACAAGTGAAATTATAGCAACGGGTTAACTATGTGCGAACAATTGACGGGTATTCATAAGAGCACAGCCAGTGTAAGTTGACTAAAAACTACCGATTTCAAACACAGCTGATTAATCGTTTCTGCTGTTCTATCGTACCAAAGCCTGTAGGTAATATAATTGTAAAGGACCTTATCCGATATTTTTGCAGATTTGCTAGCCAATAACAGCGCCTTAAGTTTCTTATCAACAGCTAAAATGAACAGAATGAGCAAACTATTTATTAGATCTCGAAACGAGATTAATAAGTTGACTGTAGACTACAGAAATGAAATTATTCACGATATCCAGTTTTGTGCAGGATTAAATCCCAACTGTTCGAAAAGCCAAAGCCCAGGATCGACGTTCATGTACCGAAATAAGAATGGGAGAGGTGTTCCGCCAAATATCATGCCTACAGACATATACAGTAGAAGTCATCCCGGGTAATCCTTATTTATTTTGATGATACGGTTACTTTGTGAATTTTCTTGAATTATATGATCTACTGTTACCCACACATATTTGCCTCCTTTCAAGATATCGATTCGATTTGCGGTGGTGATAAGTGTCAACCAATCCAAGTAGCCAATTCCAAGAGCAATTTTGATAACCTCTTTTCCATGAATGTTTGCATAACCATATACAAGCCTTTTGAAAATTAAACCAGCTAAAATCATGTTAGATGTCACATGAAAAATTAGGAAGGATTCCGTTGATTTTGTACATTTGATTTCGGTTCCCGAAAAGTTGGTATTTCATTGATTATTTTTACTTGCAATTGTATTTGCATTGCATTTGTATTAAGAATTGACGACAACGAGCACTTCGACTGTGCACTATGTAAAAGTCGCCGCTCAAATGTTGAAGAAACAATAATAAACAATAAACAATAAACAATGAAGGTAGACAGCGTACGTTGTCTTGTAAATTTGAAGGCAGTGATACATCATGGCAGCTATCAGCTATCCATGGCAGTGGAGAAATAACATTGGATATCCTTTTTTGACATTGCTTGCTTTTTGAAGTATTGCTTGATATTGATGTGTCAACAGCGTCCAGAATCTCATGTACTGCGTTCTCTTTAACCGTATAGATTGGAATATCAACGTGAGTGCCCATGATCTCTCTCATTTGATCTTGAAGTTATTTGAGGGATGTTTACTGAAGAACAAATTATATAAAATTTTATTATAGTATTCTTGAATCTTTATTTGTCAATTTATGCAAACGTTTGCAATATTGTTTGAAGTTATATTTATAAATTTTATTGAATACTTTAAACTGCCAAGTGGAAATTATGAGCAGTTTTGGTAAGAATGGAGCGTTATCTAAAGTACCTATTGTCCAGTTGGTTGTTATGGTGACTGTCTTCCAAATTTGATATTTTTCCATTTCCTTGCCAGATAGGAATATTATATTGTGGAAATAATTACTTGAAAAAATTAAATACTTGTTTAATTTTTATTCTAAATGAAATTTGTTTATGTAGGTAATTGGTAATATAAATTCAATAGGTATGTATATGGTTTGCATATGAAAAGAACAAAAAACTAATTTCCAGACGATGCTATCTAAATACCTAATTACATATGTTGTTTGCTTGGTTACATGATAGTATTAAAAAGGAGAATAAATTTAATCGGTTCTTTTATTCACGGATGATATCGATTTATCCAATTACTTCACAATATATATTTTATATAATATATCCAGAAGATAATGTCCAGCGGAGAATATTGCCAAGCACGGTTGAAACAAATGATTTAATAGCTATTAATTTAATTGTGGTAGTTTAATCTGAAAACCTTAATTATTTTTAAGCTTATACGGGAATATCTGTTAATATTTGTGCGGATTGTTTTAATACCGTGGCACAAATACAATTTTGTTGAAAGTTACTTGACCTCCTTCAGATGATAATGTGCGTTTTAAAAGTACAAAAATACATACACCCGATATCTACATAGTTATCATCCACCACTTTTCAGACATTCAAAATTAAGGGCATAGAATATTGTGTGTATGACCATTATAATCCTTACTACTATTGACTGAAGCTAATGTCAGGATGGATTGGCTTTACAAGGAAGTCGTGCCAGACGTTATCTAAATATGATCTTATCTGAATATGGTATCAAATATAATAATTATCATGTTTAAGCAAAAATACCCTTTTTAATGAATACTTAGACTACACGTTTGAACAAACTTTATGTACAAGAAACAATACTTATTTG